>CM035806.1:143109933-143224319 GCA_020466095.1 Chlorops oryzae
CTCACACTTTACGACGTTGTAGCGATTAGGCTCCTAATGTGCAAGTAGTTACTGCATATCTCAGTATAGGCTCTGATACTTCAACTAATACGCAGATTAAAAGCAATTGAGCATGCAGGGTTGCATTTAAACTTGAGCGGGCGAAGTCTTTTTACGTCAACTTAACAACGAGCACGTTCATTCTTTAACGGAAGTAAGTGAAAAACTGCTGCACAATGTCAACAATGTAAAGTATAATAAGCGGGAAGCTCGCTTGATTTGTTTGAAATTTTGTCTGATATGGGAAGCTCGCTTCAAACTTACTTACTTCACAAGAACGAGCTCTATACTTCCTGCATATCTGCGTAGAGCCCATAAGGCAATAAAACTGTATGGAAACATGATAGGTTTAAGTGCGTGCGCAGTTTATATTTTTCTTGGCGACGTTTTCAAAGTGAACTCGCGATTTTCTACAGAAAAAAAAAAAAAAATAGATTCGTGAACTTGAATAGCCCACGAAAATCACGGCGATTTCAGCATTCATGAACGATCACGCCGATCACGGAAATTCTTGCTCGCGATCACGTCACGTTGACATCTCTAGTTCATACTGTGTACCCTCTCCTTGCGGACAATCCTCTTAAGCGGACACTTTTTGGGAAAGATCTAGCGATCCTGCCACTCAAATAGTTTTCTCTTAAGCAGAAATATTTTTCAGTCTTTTCAGTCCCATAGGTGTCCGCGTAAGAGCGAGAGTAAACTTTACTTGTTTTTGTAATAAAATGCATATGGAACCAGTGTTGACAGTTAAGGGGTTTCCTCTTAGATTTTTGGCTTTGTTAGGGGGAATTATAGGGTGCGGCTTAGGAGGAAAAAATGTTCTCTATGAGAATTTTTATGAGGATTATGAAATTTTATTCATAAGCAGATATGTTGACTTTCAACAATTCATTCATACATCCATCCACTCTATCGATGCTTAGAGGCTATACCTCAGATATGCAGTTTACTCTTGCTCGTACTGAGCTGCCGAATAATCGAAGAGTATTGAGTGCGCAGGATTGAATGCAATTTTCTGGCTTTACTTCGCCAGCGAAATGATCATGTCAATTTTTGACGTGATTGTTGCTAATTTTGCTGAGTAAACACGGACACCGAAAGTGTAAAATTTTTGGATTTGGATAATTTGAATAGTGAAAAAATGTTTAAGACAATTGTCCCTCTCACACTTGACGAGGTTATAGCACATTTACTTACTTGTACGTGGCAAAGGGGCGGTTTTCATAAAGATATTGAACAAAAGTCGCTATATGTGATGCCCAATGGCCTTAAAAAAAACTCTAGATTATTCCATCTCAATGGTTCGGTTCTTTGGGCGTGTTTTAAAAGTTATTTAAATCTGACTGATAACACCCTTATTTGACTAAAGGCTAAATTCATAGGAAAACACCACAGTATCACCGTCATATGATGACTCAAGGGAATTACGATTCTTTCATAATTCGAAGGGAATAAGTACAATCTAGGTAGATTTGAGGTGCACTTGGGGAGAATTTTCTTCCACAACACAAACACTGTCAACACTGTGTATAGAAGCCCTAGCTCTTCTCATACAAATCATTGAACTTTGATCACTCCGTGCTGATAAAGAGCCAAAAAGCAAATGTCAATAAAAAAAAATAAAAAAACTTTTTTTATTTATTCTTGCGAATAATTTTTAATTTGGAAATTTAAATAGTTTTAATTCAAACCAGCTAGTCATGATTGATGATATTTAGAAAATGGGAATTTAGCTTCAGAATTTCTGCTGAACTGAGATTTAAGCTTTATTTAGAAAAAAAAAACACACTAAGTTTTCATTTCGTTTAATATTAACCATACGCTTTTCTTTCTTATCTCTATGATATGTGGAACTGCCTATTTTTCTGTCCTCTACCATTCTTTCAATATTTAACTCCTTTTCACTTACAAAGCGATATTAAAATGTTACGAATAAGCAACAAAAAAAAAAAACAACAACAAAAAAATGGCACTCGTAAATATATATATATATAGTTGTTTATAAGAATTAATTTTGTGGTAATTTGAAATCGGCATAAATGTGGAACTGATAAAATTGAATACAAAGTGGAAAATGCACAAAAACTGGAAAAACCTCAAAAAAATTAATCCAAAAATAATTCGGAATAGAAGTAAAAAAAAAAAAAATAAGTAAAAAAATGACAGCGAAAAAAGTCCCAAAGAAAAAACAAAAATAAATATTACTGTTTATTATTTAGTACAATTAATCACAACATAAATTTATATTCATTTTTTTTAAATATTTTTTTTTTTTTTTTTGGTAGGGCGGCTATCGGCTTTAAAAAAATAAAGTGAAAATATATTTAATATATAAGAAATGAACAGTGTACTCTCTGAAGCGGAAAGGAACGTGATAATTCCACTTATCGCTATTAAAGGGACAACCCACACTAGTTTACAGCATTGACAAATTTATACTTTAAATAATTCTGCACAAAAGATCTTTTAGGTCGTGGTGCTTTACCAGTGCCGTAGCAATTCTGTTTTGCGTGAGGGGGAAAAATTATTTTTCCAATTTGCGTGGGGGGGAAAAATTATTTTTTCAATTTTATTCATGGGCAAAAACAAAAATGCGTGGGGGCCAAACCCCCATCCTCCCCTATGGTTGCTACGGCACTGTGCTTTACAGCCTACTTATAATAATAAATAATGTAACGCATTTTTGTGATACGGCTTAAAGGCTGTTGCCGGTTCAAGAAAGGCTTACGGCACCCTGAAAGGGATTTTGAACTTTTTTTTGTTGATTTTTCGATAGGTGCCGTCTAAAAACACTTTAGAGACCACTTTTTAGCTTTCTATTTTGAATATTCCTTGAAAATCCATTTTTAGCAAGCCATTTTTGAAAAATGTATACAGTCAAACTTCCGTATAGTGAACGTCTATACAATGAAGTTCTCCCTACTATGAAACAATTTCAAACGCACAGCTTTTTCGTTCCACTTTCAGTGTACGTGTTAATAATTTCTGTAAAATTGAATTTCTATATAATGAAGTGATTTTCTGGTCCCGTGCGACTTCACTATAACGAAATTCGACTGTATCTCAAAAACTAATACAGCTAGGAAGACGTAACAAACGTTGGCTGATTTCTAATAAGACAGGGAATTAAAAAATAATAATTTTTATTTTACACTGAGAACATTTTTTTCACAAAACTAAAAAGAAAAATGTAACAATTTTTTTCTGTGTTTTCCCGTTGTCGCTCCACTTTCATACTACTTATTTTGAAAAAATTCCTTTAAAAATTTCCGTTCATTTAAAAAAATTTCATCAAAATCGAAGATGTTCTGAACGAAAAACATCCCTTTACAAAATATTTTTTTTAAAAATCAATTAATTTTGTTTGGCGAAATACTTTTTTCGCGTTTCGAAAATTGCTTTTAGAACTCCACGAAAAGTATAACTGTAAACAAGTGTAACCGGAGTTGGATACTACTTTAGAATATAAGTAAAAATAAATACCGCAACAAATTCAATTTAACAAGAAAATTTTCAGATCACAAAAAAAGTTCGCCTGCTTCTCAAATAGTATTTTGCCTCGCAAGCGGACATATTTTTCGCTCCCGTAGAGGTGTCCGCTCAAGAGAAAGAGAGAGAAAGAGAGAGAGAGAGAGAGAGAGAGAGAGAGAGAGAGAGAGAGAGAGAGAGAGAGAGAGAGAGAGAGAGAGAGAGAGAGAGAGAGAGAGTACACTGTTTATAGCTATACATATTATACATATAAATAAAAATGTCTGCCTTCTTTCTCTTTCTAAGTATGTGCTTAATTGTGTGTCTTTTTTTTATTGATTATAATATTAATATACAATTAAAAAATAAAAATAAAAATAAAAATAAAAAATAAAAAAATAAAAGAGAAACAATTTCCGTTGAAAAAGCTATTAAGAGCCATTCTTACTTTCTCACAGTTGTCAGGCGGTGATGACAGCGATGATAACAGAAAACAGGTCAACAAAAACTACGATTGGAAATTTAGGGTATTTACGCCTTTTTATTACACTATTTTACTAATTAATTTATAATATATTTATTATATACATATATACATATTTATGTATGTATATAAAATTCAATTGTTTGTTTGTTTGTTTTTTTTTTTTTTTCTTTCAATATACATATATGTATACATATAAACATGGTATAAGCATAATAAATTAAATACAGTGTTGTGCAAAACAATAGAAACCAAAATCACTTATCAACTTGTATTTATTCTTAAATATGTTGTTATTGTTATTGTTTTTACAAAGTCTTCTTGACCATTTTAAGAAGCTCTATTGCTTGGCAAATCAAAATCTAGGCTAAGGGGCTGTCCATTAATTGCGTAAAAGCTTTCACGTTCGCGTCTTAAGTCTTTGCGCAGACAGTTCTGTTATAAAAAGCGCGAGAGATAGAGCAAAGACTTGAGACACGAACGTGAAAACAGTAATAAAAATCTTATGCAATTATATGGACGGCCCCTAATAGGCAAAAAAAAAATTTTTGCCGTTGTGGTACAAATGGAATTTCTAAAACAGTTGCTTTTGTTGTGCACAACACTGTACATATATATAGCAGCAATATTGAAATCGAAATGGAATATTCGCTCATATTTTACATACAGTCACTACCAAGAATGATAGAATTTAAGATTACGACATGCGCAGATTTTACTTTTATCCGAGCACTTGTCACGTTTTTGTTGATGCTGCCACAAAGTTGCGTACATTTAAAAAAATATTTTTTTGAAAATTTTCCAGTTTTACTATCAATTCAAGTTATTATTAAATATATATTTTTTGTTTGTTAATTAGTCATTTTAAAAGATTTTCTTATTTTAAATACGATGTAAGTATGTATGCAAACAACGAGCTTTTGTGATAGTTTCAAATTAATAGTATATTTTTCGAACGTCAGTGGCAACGCCTTAAATACAAAAATTCTTGAATTTAAATTTCTTATTTCGAAAATTTTCATCTGTCAAAAAATTTCATTAATTTCAACCAATCAGAATACATTTAACGCAACGTCACAAGTGTACATGCGCAGAAGAATCAAATTTTGAACTCTGATTGTCATAACCTTATAATGTACATCATCCTTGGTCACTACTGCTACTTTTATGGTGCACTGTACTGTACTGTTTTGGAATTTTCAGTGCGGTGCAGCAAAAAATTTTTAAAAATATTTTTTTTTTTTTTTTTGAATTCGGAAAGATTTTTCGAACACATTCATCAGCACAACTACCTCTCGCAGTGCATAACTTTGATTAATTTTGAAATTTTTCATTCAAAAGGAAAAAAGCACTAAAAATATAATTGATAAATTTAAAAAAAAAGACTATTACTTATAAATACTGGTTTTCGTCATTTCATGTTATTGTTATTTTAATAATTAATTTTTTTTCTTTCTTGAAATTCATTTGGCCAGAAAGAAGGGTTTTTTTTTAAATCATTTGGGCGTTTAAACGCGGCTTTAAATATTGTGACGTTTTAAATGGAACATAAAGAATACACTCTTGGGAATAATAACCCTACTTTAAGTATTTTGTTGTTGTTGTGTTCTCTTTTTTTTTACTTCTTTTTATGGGAAAAAAGTTCGTCTTATTTTTATACATACATACACGTTAACATAAGTCAATTGATTTGTCCAATTATGCATGCTTATTATCGAAAATAATTTAAGGATTTGTATTAAATTATGTACATTAAGCGGTTTTCAGACGGCGATTTTCATTTTCACATTAATGTGTTTCGTTATTTTCGCAAATGTGACTAATTTTTTTTTTTTTTATTCTTTAATTCCCATTGGATCATTAATCTGCATTAACTTTTTGTTTTTTAAATCATTTTATTAAGTGTATCGTACGGGAATGTCACAGAAATGAATTCCAAATTCGTCTAGAATTCTAATTTGGTGCTAAAATTTTTTCAAAAAACTGATTACAGCTAGTCCCTTTGGGACCAGTTTGGAACTAGACCCAAACTAGACTAATTCTAATCAGTTTTTTGAAAAACTTTTAGCGCCAAAATAGAATTTATTATATTATATATAATTTATTATTCTATATATAAATTTTCATCGAAATCGGACGTCATGCATTTTTCGGATTTTTTGGGTTTCTGGTCCGAAACGCTCTAAAATTTCTCTGGCCCCCACCAAAATTGTTTTCGTTAATGTCTCATAATTATTCAATATACCACTGTGGCCAATATAAGCACTACCAAAGCCCTCTTTCTCTCGCTACGCCCTTGCACAGGACATGCTCCACTGTCTCCTGCACTGACTTAAAATGTCCACGGAGAAGCTTCATTTACAACGGTCCATCTGCTCCAGGTGATAATTTAAGTCTACAGTGCCGTGTTAAGAATACATACATATGTATGTACCTACAGTTGATGTTAGTATTGTTCATATTGTTTTAATTTGTTCGCTTTTGCAGTTAAAAATATATAAGAATATTAGTTAATTATAACAGCCAGATATAACATAAGGGTCTTCACAACGATATCGGTAGAGTTTATGCCGCAGTTCGTAGAATTTAAAATTTTTTGTTTGTTTTACCTTTTGACATACATATCTCTTTGCACATTCAACATTGAAATTTTATTATTTCGCAGTGATAAAAATCTGTTCATGTAATATTTTCTATTACTTATTTTTTTAATTTTTTTTATTTTTTAAAATATTTGATTTGCAAATTTAAACAAAAACTACTATCTAAATCAACTATGGCCTTTGTCAGGATTGATCGTGTCGATATGTTTAAAAGAGAAATTTAATTTTCCTTTTCAATAAATTTTATAAATTATTAACCCTTTCATACCAAAATTTCAAACAACTGTCTATACTACCAGCTCTTTTCGATTTGTAACAAAAAATGTTGGCGGCTGTTTTTTAACTAGGCGACAGTTTAACTTGTTTTGATCAATTATATATGTATGTACATAGATGTTGAAACAAGCTTTCTCCTGACAAAAAAAAAAATCTCAAAACTATTTGAAGAGCGAATAAAATTGAAATTTTTTCTTACCCCTCATTTTTTGGTTACTTTTGAACTTAAAAAAAATTCGAGAAAGTCATAAACTTTGCAAAGAAAAAAAAAAAAAAATCAAAAATTAGAATTTACACTCGACTCTGGATAGTGTGAACTCCGGATATCGTGAACATCTCGATGGTGTTAACACACGGACTGTGGCTTATACAGCAGATCCACTCTGGCATTCTAACTTTCCGCTAGAAGGCCGTCCCTATTGAATTTTTCCACCAAAAAATGAATTACTTATTAAAAAATATTTTCCAACTGAAACTTACATAAAAATTTCTGTACATACTTGAATCAAATAAAGCAAATTAAAAATATACACAAATTCCGCCTCGATAGTGCGTGGACAGCATCGGTACAGTGGCGTGCCGTAGCGAGACATTTCGGCGCCCGTGGTCCGATTGGGGACACAATGCAGGAAATGCCGGCCCCTCCACCCGACCTCAATAAAAATAACTTCATAAAAATGGAAATATGATTTGGCACCCGGGACGGCTTCCCTCTTCGCAACTCGCCTCCCCTCGCTATGCTACTGCATCGATAGTACATTAATTATTTTGACTTTATTAATAACATCGGTAGTATGAACAGTCCTTGCAAAAATAAGTTCTCTCTATCTAGAGTGGACTGTATTCCTACATGTCTATTGACTCTATCGGAATACCTTCGAAAAAGAAATGACTTCCTTCTGAAGGCGAACCCGATTTAAATCAGCAAATTATTTGACACGTATTCGTATAGTGCCTATAGGCAACATCGGACTTTAAAAGGTTAAATTATTGCGAATTTTTTTCTTATTCTTTTGTTTTGTTTTTTTAAATTTTTTTCTTGAAAAAACCCCATCCATACTAGCTGTGAATACCTTTATTCTTGTTCTTCGTTTATTTTCACTCTCCGTGATAATAAAGCATTAATTTTTCGTTATATTTCCTGTTATATTTATCAAATATATATACTTATATATGATATGTAATATATATTTTAAGAATTAATTTAAGCTGCTTTTGTAAAAAAAAAAAAATTTTTTTTTTTTTTAAATTTATCTTCATAATTTGTTAGTTTCTTAATGGTTATGCTGGCTTGCTGAGAGATGAGATGTTGCTGTCAAGATGTGATGTTTAAACAAAAAGCTTTAAAAAGCTAAAATCGGGCTATAAATCAGTTACTTATTTAGCTACATTGAGCTTTTGAATTGAAGTTTTTCATCGGAATGAGAAAAAAAAAAACACAAAATGAAATTTATTTTAATATCCTTCCAAAATGGAATCAAATCAAAATTTAGAAAACATTTCGAATTAAGACAACACATTTGTAAGCAAATTATCTCTTCCACATTTTTAGCCTGTCGTCTGTCTCTAGAATTGATCAACCGAATCGAAACAGTACATATTTCAAAGATTGTTTCTAGGTATAAATGAATTGACAATTTTTCGTATACGCTGCAGTGCGCGCAGTCGCAGAAAAGAGACGCATTTTTTGTTTGTTTTTAATTATGTAATTTTTATAAAAAAATTATCAGATAATATATGTATGTATAGATATATATATATATTTATATATACAGTCAGTCAATAAAGTAAGTATGCACTGCAAAAATGTGTGTTTTTTCCAATTTCTTCTCTGTAAATAATTTTTTGTGAATTTCATAATTTTCAATTATTATTAACCTATTATGTTTCAAACTAACCACAAAAAAATTAATTTCTGAAAATTTCTTTAACAAAAAAAAATTAAATCATATTTTCCATTTGACAACTTCAGTACAAATTTTGAGCTCGTTTCATTAAAAATTCGAAAAAAATACAAAAGGAAATTTTCGCTGGTTTTTTCATTTTGTTTTTCTTAACATTCAAACTTTCCAAAATTCAACAATTAAAATATTTCATACCTATTTAAGAATTGAAACTACAATCAAAATTGAGGCTCGATTTTTGATGAAAAATGTATGGAAAATTGTAGAAAAATCGATACTTAATTTTGTTTGTTGTTTCAATTCTTAAATAGGTATGAAATATTTTAATTGTTGTAATTTTTGGAAAGTTTAGAATGTTAAGAAAAAACCAAAATGAAAAAACCAGCGAAAATTTCCCTTTTGGTATTTTTTTCGAATTTTTAATGGAAAAACGAGCTCAAAATTTGTACTGAAGTTGTCAAATGGAACAATATGATTTAAATTTTTTTTTTGTTAAAGAAATTTTCAGAAAATAAATTTTTTTGTGGTTAGTTTGAAACATAATAAGGTTAATAATAATTGAAAATTATGAAATTTACAAAAAAATTATTTACAGAGAAGAAATTTGGAAAAAACACACATTTTTGCAGTGCATACTTACTTTATTGACTGACTGTATGTATATTTAAGTATAATTTTCAAATTGATTTAAGTCTTATGTTATGCAAGTATAACAGTTGTTTTATGCAGATACATATATTGACACGATCGATCGGATCTGGTTCGCCGAGTTTTGGATCTTTCGACCCAATCAAAGTGGATAAAAGTGTTAAACAGCTGTCAAGACAATAAAGCCAATATACAGCCGACATGGACGTATCTTCAGGACTTCAGTTAGGGATGGGCAAGATAAAAATAGTTTGCTCTATGCGTTTTTTTTTTTTTAAAGACTTTTACGTATGGCCATAGCAAAAGTCTTCTTTTATATTCTGAAAAATGATTTAGGAGCTTCCCTTCCCTGCCCTACTGTAAATACGTCCATGACAGTCGAAACTCTCTTTAACGAATTTCCCTTTATAGCGAATCTACGCGAGGTTCTTTCGCTACATTTGAATGCCTTTTTGTAATCCTTATAACGAATTCTCTCTATAAAGAATTTTTTTCTGATCTCTGAAAATTCTTTAGAGAGAGTTTTGACTGTATTTGGCTTCTAGATTTTAGTTATATACGTCTAATATAAGCCCTATTTCAGCAATAATGACTTTAAGTTTCTTCAGAATACGATCTACTGCCGAAGATAAACTAGTTGTTATGTATGCTGTTGAATATAATTCATAACGATCACTCAGGATCTGTTTACACCGATAGTAAATAGTTGAGGATTTTCGACAATGCAAATGGTAAAAGTATTAATCAAACAAGCGTCAATAGAATTTCTAATTTAAATTTGCCAATATACACACTGACATGGAACGATTGAATCTTCAGACATCATCAATGGCAACGATAAAATATAGTTTTCTATGCTATATTTATGAATTCTTTCAAAGTATTTTAAATGGCCGAATTCAAAGTCATAGTCATATATTCGTAAAAATGTTTAGGAGCTTCCACTTCACCAATAGTCGCCTATGTAATACTTTCATGATGCATCGTAAACATTCTTCATTCATAACTAAATTATCTCTTTCTAAACGAAAGATGTAACCGAAAGGTTCTAATTGCTAAGTTAATTTTTTTGTAATCTTTTAACCGAATTCTAAATCATGATTTCGTTTTCTGATCTTTAATAATTACAAGTTAGCAGATATTATTTAGTTACAAGTATGCAGGATTCGTAAATTATACTGCTAGAATCGCCACGTTAAAATAGTGATTAGCAAAATGAGTCGATTAATCACAGTTTGCTTATTAAAAGTCTAACTTGCGACAAAACTTTATATCGATTTGATTCCTGCAGTAGCCACAAAAATATATACACATATAGGCACATATGTATAAAATTATTCTAAACATACAAGCTATAAGAGATTTTTTGTTCTTTTCCAAAAATATAAACGCTCTGAAAGGTAAAGCCAAGTCGATGCCAATCAACAATATTCGATTAACTTAGTCCATACATATGTATTTAATTTTGTGAGACTTAAATTTTCTGCGGCTGCACGTTTGTAATTCCTTTTACTTATTAATTTGATTTATACATACTGTACACTGTACTTTTTTCCAAATTTTTATTTTATTCAAAATTTTATTATATTCACGGTGTGCAATACGTCAAATGTAAGCAGAATTTTGACTGTAATTCCTGAAAGTAATTTGGTGAATGTGAAAAATTCATGTCTTTCGTTTTTCTATATTGGCTGAAGATCAATTTTAAATCGATCTCGAAAGGTGTGGTTGAGAATTAAGTTGCACAGTTCTTTTCTCCGTATCTAAAGCATAAACTTTGTTATAGAAAGAAGTATTAAATATTTAACCGTTTACGAGTTGAAGTCATATAGCCATAAGTAAAAGCCAAAAAAAAAATATTTAAAAAAAAACTGGGGGGCAACTTAATTCTCAGCCAAAATTTTCGAGATCCATTTAAAATTTATCTATGATTATAAATTGAGTGAAAATAAAAAAAAATTAAAAATAATAACACTGTGATAGTATTTTTCAAAAATTTAAAAAGACAAGACCGAATTTAACGATTTCCCCCTATTTCGGGTACGAGGAATTGAACTGCATCATTTGGTTTATGAGTTATCGGTACGCCTTCATGCAAAAATTTTTTTAAAGTTTTTTTGACCACCTTTTGGCCTATATCTATGTATGAGTTGAAGTTTGGCATTCTAAGCTAACACCAAAATGTACTCTGAGATATGCCAATTCATTCTTCTGAAAACACCGTTATGATAAATGTCGCTTTTTTTTCGACTACCACAGTTGAATAAATATAACAATAAATATAATAATAAATATAATAATAAATATAATAATAATAATAATAATAAATATAATAATTATAATAATAATAATAATAATAATAATAATTAATAATAATATAATAATAATAATAAAAATACTTACAAATAGGAAAAATTCGTGAAACATCTCTATTAATTTACATTGAATTTATATGTTCTTACTAAAATAATTTCATTTCATTGCGGTTTCTCTCTCATTAACAACGAAACCTCAAAAAATCCGTGCATAATTACTTTATTAACCCATATTTTATTTTACTAACCCTTTCATTAATCCTTAACTCTTAAAAAAAAATGCTTCATAATTTCAATAAAATCTAGAGTCCCTTATAAATGACAATATAGTATATATATAGCTTATTAAATGGGTGTTCATAATTTAAATCCTTTATATTTTTCTTCTATGTTCTATACTATAGTCCATACTATGTTCAATAATAATAGAAATTTTTAAAACCCATTTCGAGTCGTTCTACCCCTACAGGTACACACGAATGACCATCATTAAAAAGCCTTTCTTACAACAAAAAAGAAAGAAATTCTTTTCATATTTTCAATTTTCAATTTTCATACACTTTCCTCAACAGTTCCCTTCCAGCTTTAGAAAAACCAATTTTAAAAATGTCCAAAAAATAAATGGCGGGCTGCGCGTTTTCCCAGATTTTTTTATACGATTTTAATAGATTTTTGTCATTTGGCGCCTTATCTTTAATTGGGTTAATGTGAAAATAGTCACACTTAAATATTTCAGTCCCATTGAGTCCCATATGGGCATTTACAAACGGACGCGACACTTAAATGAGCAATTTTAAGTCCCGAATTCAAGTATGCGGTAAACAGTACTTTTTCTTCTCAATACTTTCGTGCAGCTTATGCGGACTTTTATATTTTTGCAAAGTTTCTATGCAGTCCCGAATGGCAATCAGCTACATATATACGGACGCGACAAAAAGTTTACTTTTTCTGGAAATGCCCATATGTAGATATCTATATAAAAATGGGGATGTCTCAAAATTAAGAAAATTAGACGGCAGTGCTAAGGAACATAATTTTGAATGTGCCCCTGTTGTAAAAGAATTCGAACGGTATGGAATACGACGATAGCCTTTCAAAAAGCGGAGGTTGTTCTTTTGAATCTTGAAAAAAAAATTGAATGCAACCATGTGTGGGGAGTTGCCTGATCAAATTTCAAGTTTCATCCGAATCTCTCGAAATAATCAGATTTTAGAAGGGTTTTTGTGCCTCTGTGACTCTGGAGTACTCCAGGTACCTACCATAAAAAAACAAAAAAAAAAATGGTCCGATCTAGCCCATTTTTCGAACTTGTTTTTACTCATGTCCCCGCCAATATGGCAATACCAAATTTACCGTTAAGATAGCTCAACTCTTTCGGCAAGAAAACTGTATACAGACAGGCAGACAGATAGAAAGACAGACGGACGTGTCTAAATCGAATCTCCTGTTGATCATTTCTTCACACGTTTTCTATGGTCTATGTCGTCACCTGGTTCTGAGTGTTACACACAACCTCACAAACGCAATATACCCACGACAAAGAGCGTATCGGATATAAATATGTACGTGCATCTGTAAATCTTTTCACAATTTTATGTTTACTCTCAGAATTTTTGGTTTATATGAAAGTAAATTGGAAGCGGTAACACTAGCTTACAAATGAATTTTCATTTTTTCAGGAGTTCTAAATGCACTTTTCTTATGGACTTTGGTCCACTAAAGACGGAAACAAAATTTTAAAAAATCTTTCTAAAATCCTTTTTTTAAATATTTTTTATTGATTTTTGAAAAAAATATTTTTAAAGGGGTATAAAGGATTTTTCGAGCAGATCTCAAAAGATCATCATCCAATTTTAATAAATAATGCCTTAAATCAAAGCAAATTAGCTCCTCTAAAGCTTTTTCTGACATAGCTTTAGAGATCGGTGAAGTAACAAAGATTCTGTAGACCTGTAAACCTTAAAAACGGACACATTTTTAGAGAAAATTCATCAAATTTCTCCTTTCCTCGGGATCTAAAAATTCGATCGCAAGCAAAAAAACTTTTTTTTTTTGCACTTTTTACTTCAAGTTGGTTCCTTACTCAAAAAAAAAATCAATGCGTAAATGGCTAAAATATAATTTTATACGTTAGGGGCTAATTTTGAATAAATAAAAACGCAACAAAAAAAAAAAGATCTTTTTGCGATCGATTTTTCAAAGCCAATGACTGGAAAACTTTCATGAAATTTCTCCAAAGCTAGGTTTAAAGATCTCCAGTATCATAGGTATTTTATCGGCCGTTCTCAAAACGGTGTGAGAAAACGTTTTAGAGGGGTTAATTATCTTTAATTTAATTTAAGAAAAGTGCAGAGGTCCGGGGAAAAAATGCCGTAAACTAGTGTAATTGTCCTCGTCCATAAAAAAAAAATTTTTTTTTAAATTTTTCTTTATTATTTTCGCTATAATTTTAAATTTTAAATTTTATTTCTTTTCTTTTAAAATTTATTAAAGACTCCTTTTGCTGAAATTTGTGTTTCTTCTTCTTCTTTTTTTTTTCTTTTTTTAATATCTTTTTAGGAGTTTTCTGCTAAGCAATATACTGTGAGTAGAGTTGTGTGTTTTTCACCGTTCTTCTTCTTCTTCTTATTCAACTAAGCTTAGCTTAATACAAAACAAAAAAAAAGAAAAACATTAAAACAAAAGAGAAATATGAAACCGCTGCAAAGTGTGTCTCGTCAACACTGCCACTGCTGCCACTGCCAATATGCCACTCCCTCTCTGCCTGGGCCTCATGAAGAGTTCTTCTTTGTCTTCTTCTTATCCTTTTTTTATTTAATTTTGATTTTCATGTTTCTTTCTGTTTCTTTTGTTATTATATCTGTTTTGCATCTTTTCTTGCATTTTAGCTTATGTCCAAATTCTATGATTTCCCGGTAATCGTTTTTGCGTTCTTTTCGTATTCGATAACAAACAAGCGCACAAACATTAATTTTTCTAATTAAAAAAAAAAACATTTTTTTTTCTATTTAAATTACGTTCCTTTAATATTTGACTTTTTTTCTTACTTTTCTGTTTGAAATTTGCATGGAGTTTGTGCACATACACATGGCTAACGCTGGGGGTGATATAATTCTCTAAGAAGTTTGAAGTATAGACAAGTGGTGGCGAGGTAGGAGGGAGGCGGGGAAGCGTACGATTTGTAAATATATATAACTACATAAAGATTGATAACAATGAATCTTTCCTTAAACGTGAAAAGATTGAAAAAGCGTAAAAATTTCAAAAAAGAATTCATTAATTTCTAATCCATATTGATTTGCGAGTTTTCAGGTTTTTCGAGGCAAATACAAGTTAAAGGGAAGACCCCTAATGACAAATAATTTAATAAATTTTCTGCAAGCCAATAAAATAGTTAGAGAATCGTGCTCCCTTCTGCCAGTTTGAGAGATTTTCCCCTTCCCAGCGGCCGACAGTGCCTACCGCCTACAAAGTATACGAGATTGTAAGCGACCTGAATATTAATTGCTTACAAAGTATACGAGGTTGTAGGCGAACTGCCTGCCAATAGCTTACTTTATGTGGTGCTGGTAGCCGTTCACTCTACAAAACGGCCACGCTCGAAAAAAAGTATACTAGGATGGTATATGAGGTCGTATGCATGACTGCCTACGGCCTACGAAATGTGTTACGATTCATCGCTTCTGTGGGCAGCATTTTGGCCGCGGGGAATAAAGTAGTGAGGGAATCGTGCTCCCTTCTGCCAGTTTGAGAGATTTTCCCCTTATTATTGTAAGAGAGAGAGAGAGAGGAGATAGAGAGAGAGAGAGCGAGAGAGAGACGGAGACGGAGAGAGAGGGAGAGAGGGAGAGAGAGGAGAGAGAGAGAGAGAGAGAGGGAGAGTAAGTTGCTTTGAGCTTAACGAATATTACCCGGGGAAATTCTTCTCCAGGAACTTTTCACCACAGAAAACCGTCAAAAAAAGGGAGAATGTGACGGCATTTGGTTGAAAATTTTCGAAATTCTTGCAACCTTCATTTTCACTCAAAGTCTTTTATTGGAGTACAGAAGAGTCTGGATAGTAGTGTGAACTAATTTTGCTTGTGATGCTTGTTCATATTACCGAGGTGTTCACACTATCGTGGCTCAAATTTGGTATGTTTAATTTTCTTTATATGATTCAAAACTGTAGTGTCAAGTTTAGAAAAAAACCGTTTTTTTTTTTCCTAAAAACGCCAAGTTTCCTCAATTGGGACGTTTGTTTTTTACGTTCTCTTAAGGATTTTTGAACGGTCCTCTACTGAAAAGTTAGAATACCAGCCTAAACGGTTGCATAAGCCTCAGTCCATGTGTTCACACTACCGAGGTGTTAACTCTATCCGGGGCTCATACTATCCACACTCGGCTGTAGAATTATGCTCGAGAAGAAAAAACACTTGGCTAGAAAAAATTCCTTTGAATATTTAGATCCAGGCTGAAAAAGCCTTTGTTTATTAAAGATAGTAAAGCTAGATTTGTGAGAATTCTCCCCATACATACATACATGTCCTATTATCCACACACATATAAATACGTTGCAGGGCGTCTTTCATAGAACAATATTCAATATAAAATTATATGTCTAGAGCATAGACCTTCAAAAAAGGAAATATCCAAATAAAATTATTTTTTCCGCCAATTTAAGATATCAGGATTTCCTTAACAATATATTCGGAATGGCAATACTATTTATAGTTAGATAAGGTTAGATTACGGTAGGTTAGGTTAGGTTAGGTTAAATGTGGCTGCCACTATGAAGGTTGACACACCTAGGCCTCATGGGCCCTTTGTGATACCACGAAAAATTGTAAACCAAAGAAAAAACAGGAAAACTAAACAATATCCACGACCTAAGCTGAGCTGGGAGTCGAACCCAGTGCCACTCACTTCGTAAATTGGCATCTCAGCCAACTATGGCGCAGAGGGCCGTCACTATTTATAGTGCTTAGTAAAAAATTATTCAACCCGGCTCTAAATAATATCCCCAGAAATTTTTTTAACCCTTTTTGCGCATGGAAAAATTTCTAGGGGAAAAATTCGAGGGGAATATGTTCATTTAAAATCGGGCTGTGATTACACAGAGCGCCTTTAGACCTCTGAGCACAGAGTATGTACACTGAGTAAGCAAAATTTTCTTCCCACTGCGCATAACCTTGAAATCCAATAGAATTTACAACTGGACTTCTCAATTTTAGGCAATATTTTTTTCGATTTGAAGATTTTTTGAAGCTTTTAGTTTAGAATTATGTTTTTCAATCTTTAATTATAATATTTTAATTATAATTTTTTTTTTTTTTTTTGCACAAATATTTTGGGATGTTTTTTTATTCCTATTCGCACAATCACAATGTATTTAGAATGGACTTATTTGAATTTAAGAAAATCGCTAAAAATGAATTTACATAAAATCCACATAAATATTTTGTATTTTATTTGTATTTTCTCATTCTTATGATGTATGTATTATTTTGTTTCTTTATACATGCGAAACTTTAAGTATCACGGGTGATCAGTCAACTAATATTCTTGTTCATTGTCATCATCATCGTACATAAACTTTAATTTGTAGCTTAATAAAAAAAAAAAAAAATTTAAAAAACCTCTGAAATAAAAAAATATATAAATTTATAAATTTTTTTAAAATTATCTTCATGTTTTCTCTTCTTTTATCTTCTGCATTGCGCGTTTTCGCAGAGTCGTGCTCCGATTTCGGCGAAGTTGGTTGCGAATATGCTATCAGTGGCCGGTGCAGATCACATTATAACCATGGACTTGCATGCATCGCAAATTCAGGTACATTTTTTTTTCTGTGTATTTGATGATAGTGTATATAAAATATTCTAGAGATTTTTGGGGCCATAACGGGCCCCATATACCGACTTTTGATAGATTTCTTTATGAAAACCGCCTCTTTGCCACGCCCGATTTTCTAAATTTTTTAAATTCTAATCGGAGGCTTAAATATACGCTCAAATTCTAAATTTAATTGAAATATTTCGAAAAATTCGGATTTTGGGGCAGCTTTGAGATTTTTGTGACAGACCCTAGTATTGGAGGTACCCTTAATAATGGACCGATCAAGAAAATTTTTGGAGAAGATGTTAATGGATACAAAGGAAGCACACGTGCCAACTTTCGTTCAAGTCCCATTAGAATTTCTGGTATAGGAGACAATTTTCGAAAAACGCCCATTTTTCCAATTTTTGGAAATCACGTTAATTGCCTTTAAATATGTTCAATCGTCAAAGTCATCAAAATATCTTGAAAAAAATTCGGTTTTGGAGCATGTTTGTTATTTTCGTAACAGACCCTGGTACTAAGGGTACCCCTAAAAATGGTCCGATCGGGTCCATTCTCGAACTCATGATCTTACTCATCTCCCCGTAAGCACGCATACATAATTTCGTCGAGATAGCTCAAATCCTTCGATATGAAATTTGAATACTGACAGACAGAGGGGCATGGCTAAATCGAATCTCCTGGTGACACTGATCATTTCCAAATACATATGTACATTTTGTATGGTCTAGGTCGACACAGAGTGTTTCGGGTATAAAAAGCCGCTCGTTCCGAAAATAAATGAAAATTATTGAACTTTTTTAATGTCAAATTTCTACACTTTCTTCAACAGTTCCATCTTAAAAGCTTTTTTCTGACTTTAAATGGCTTAGCGACTATACAGACGGATTCCAAATGAATATTCCCCGGGAGTTTTTTCCCCAGAAACTTTTCTTCGCGGCAAAAAGAAGTATTATAATCGTCAACAAAGAAAAAAAAATGGGATGATCTTTGCTTTAAATAGTTCAAAATTCTTCGTTCGAAGGAGTAATGATTTTTTCTTCCATTCGGATTTTCTCCCTGGGAATATTTAGAATCGGCCTGTATGATGAGTCGATTCTTTATATTCCCGGAAATTTTTTTTTTTTGTTGACCCTTAGAATACCACCTTGTTCGCGGAAAAAAGTTCTCCAGGAATACTCATTTAGAATAGGCCTGATAATGTACAGTGCTAATCCATAATGCGACTGATCGATTCTTGTTTGTGGCCGGTGGCCCGTTACAAGGTCGGGCCAAAATGTTTTTTTTTTTTCAATCTTATCACCATCAAAACTCGCATTAAGGAGGATAGTAGCAGCAGCCTTGAAGAGACTATCAGCCTGATTCTGAATATTCCCTGGGATTCGCTCCCATCAGCATACAGACTGATTCTGAATATTCTCAGGGAACAAATTCCCCCAGGGAATTTACTTTTCTCGAGACCAAAATTCTCCATTTTTAAATAGATAGGGTAAAGAAAATTATGGATATGAATCAAATACCCATTCCCCATAAAAATTCTTCCCTAAATATTTCAAAAATAACAAGTTTAGTCCCGAGTAAACTAAATTCCCCGGAGGAATTTGTTCCCCGAGAATATTCAGAATCAGTCTGTATGCTTTGTAGTCACGATTCCTTGAGATTACTTAGCACCGTGTCTGCGAACAGACATCACATGACTGATTATTGTAAATTCCCAAGCAGATTTAATACAATTTGTGCAGCGGCCGGTCGACTGTGAGAAAAATTTTGTCACATCATTAAGGCCACAAAAAGGCTCTGGCCCACCTTCAACAAAAACGAGGTGTTATAACCGGTCACAGTCTTCTTCGCGCCCACGCGCTTAAGCTTAATCTGGCGGACTCCGACGGGTGCAGAAGATGCTCTGAACCTGGGGCACGAGAAACCGTCGAGCACATTCTCTGTCACTGCCCGGTTTTTGCCATCGCGAGACTACAACTGTTCGGGGAACCCTGGCTCCTCGACTCGGACTGTATGACAGAGTATAATCTGTCTACTCTCCTTAACTTCGTGAGGTGGACTGTCATGTTCCGGTAATCATGCGCCCTCAAACCCAACCTTATCGACAGCCTGTTTTAAGAACTATACTGGTATGGCTACGGAACCGATGCTTCAATGTCTGGTCTAAGTGACCGTCCAGGCTTACATAACCTAACCTAACCTAACGTAAGACCGCAAGGCGTACCCGAATATCGAATCCGAATAAACAAATTAGATTTCAATAAAAATCTTATCTATTTCGAATTTTTTATGGGCATTCGATATCTAGCAGGGACCATAACTGTTATAAGTTATATTTTAAAAATTACAATTTAAGTGTTATTTTAAGAGTTTTATTATTTTAATCAGAAGATAACATTTATTTTTTGACTTTTATTTTTTACTCAGAAGATAAAACTTATTCTAAGAGTTTTAATTTTTACTCAGAAAATAAAAATTGCTTTTAGAGTTTTATTTTTTGCTTAGAAGATAAAAATTATTCTTAGAGTTTTATTTTTTACTCAAAAAATAAAAATTAGTTTTTGAGTTATTTTTTTTACTCAGAAAAATAAAACTCTTACATATTATATATTACCACTTTAATCCAGATAAGGCCTGATGCTGTGTATAGCTAATAGCGTGGTATGACTTATCATTTTAAAAGTTTTTGCCATTTAAAGCAATTGATGAACCAAATTCTGACAGTTAGACAACAACCACTTCCGGTTTGCGACATAATTTTTTTTACGGACATATGCATTTTTCTAATCTTATGGTTTTTGATAGAGTGATGTACAAACTCCGAAATGTACTTCGGTTTTTCCAGTCGCTTCATTTTCCAAGTTAACGGATGTATCTGCTCCGAATGAATCGATTACAAGTTCATTATTAAAAGGATATTTAAATTCAATTGAAAAAGGATCAAGTGATGAAGAACCGGATGATGATGAACAGGAGGAAATTAAAAAGGCCAAATGCGAAATCGACAACTACAATCCATAACCTATAGATGTTGACATCGATATCATGCAGTATTGGGAAGAAAAAAAATTCATTTATCCCTATTTATATCAATTGGCAAAAGTCGTGCATGCTGTGCCTGCTACCCAGTTTTCTGTGGAGAGAGCATTCTCTGCTTTAAAACTTGTTTTAACAGATTTGCGTTCAAATTTATCAGCATCGTCAGTCCAAAAACTCCTTTTTGTAAAATTAAATAAAAAACAATTCGATTAAACTTTTTATACAAGTTTTTTTCCACTAAGGTCGAGAAGTTTTTGCATAGAAATTTTTATACTTTTACATTGAGCTTCAGGCATGACTTTTCTAAAAGTTTTCACACAAAATTCATTGACAAAAAATATTTGCATAATACTTTTATTTTGTGAGTAAATAAAAAAACTTGAAAAATAACTTTTATTTTCAGGGTAAAAAATAAAACTCTAACGAATTTTTTGACAAAGATTAAATTTAAAACTAACTTAAGCGATTTAACTCGAAAATCGTGTGTATTTTACGCCGAGATTTAACTAAATCGATAAGCTCTAAAATTGGCATAAGAATAATTTTTATCTTCTAAGCAAAAAATAAAACTCTAAAAGTAATTTTTATTTTCTGAGTTAAAACTAAAACTCTTAGATTAAGTTTTATCTTCTGAGTTAAACATAAAAGTCGAAAAATAATTGTTATTTCCTGATCAAAAAATAAAACTTGACAAATAATTTTTATTTTATGATCAAAAAATAACACTCACATACTAATTTTTAAAATATAATTTATTTCATATTGATTTTTAAAATTCAAAGTTCAAAAATAATTATTATTTTGGGTCCCTGATATCTAGAGCATGCCTGATTAATCTCGTTTGCAACGGGGTACGCTTAGCGGTCTTAGGTTAGGTTAGGCATTTCCAATTGAGATTGAAGAAATCATTTCGAAGACATAACGCCAGAAAAATTTCAAACCGGAAACCGGAAACATGTGAGCGGTCTCATCTCTTGCGGACTGAATTAAATCGTTTTTTTTTTTTTTTTTTTTGTTTTTTTTGGATCAATTTATTTTTTCAATGCATATCTGACAATTTTTGTTAACTATTGTTTTGTTTTTTATTTGTTTTTCTTTTTTCTTTTTCCAACCAAAATGTAATTAAGAATGGAAGCAATTTCGAAGAGATCATATACAATTAGGATGATGAACGTTTAACAATCGAAGGGGAAAAAACTTGAAATTTTTTCACACGTAAAAAGTAAAAAACAAAAAACAAAAATATATAAAAACCAGCTAAAAGGAAAAAAATATATATGCTGCTTACATAATTAAATAAGCGATGATATAGGTTGGTGGTCCCTCATTGAATTCGCTATTGCTTCTTGGGTTTTTTATCCTTTGGGTTGTAGTTCCTTGCTGTGCTGTTGAACTCATCTTGAAGAAGACGTCTGGTGGAAACGATACTCTTAATTTCTGATTTCAATGCTTTCGACTCCTTGCTGTTGCTGTTGCTGTTGCTGCTCTTCTTTTCCGATTTCGATAATGCTGCCGATGTTCTTGCTACTGTTGGTGCAGCTGTCGGTGCCGCTACAATTGGCGCCCCCGTTGGCGGCGACGACGACGTCAGTAGATAGTTTGAATGTTGTGGATTAACGACTGCTGCTGCTTGCAAATTGCTCGAAATTTCTGGTATTATAGCCGTTCTCTGAGCCGCGTAGATAGGTTGATTTTTTGATACAACACCACCGCCGCCGACGTCGCCGCCGCCGACAGTAGCATGATGAAGGAGTCTATCATTGGGCCTATATCTATTGCATTCAACGTAAACGAGCGATGTATTCACTGGAGTTTTGCTTTCAATTTCTGAATCCAAAGTCTTGATATTCGCAATGAAACGATTAAAATTGCTAGAATATGTTTGGAATGGACCCATTGGAATTTTCAAAGGGTGGCTGCTGCTTGGCAGTCTACTTCGAGGAGAATTCTCAACATCCACATGCTGTTGCTGTAGCTGTAGCTGTTGCTGTAGCAGCTGGTGCTGGTGCGATTGGTGTGCATCCAAGTGATTTAACAACGATGTTTTCGTTGTCATTGTATTTGTTGTTCTTGCTGTCATTGTTCTTGTTATTGGTGTTGCTGCTGTTGCTGCTGCTGCTGTTGTCGTTGCTGTTGCTATTGCCGTATGTTTTGCGGCCACTGCTGCCACTGCTGATGCTGCAGCTGGTATTATTTCAGCTGAATAAGATGGCCTTTCAATAATACCCAATGAAGCATCCAAAATTTTCGGCTTATACGCATTTAATGTTGCCGATGATAATTCATCAATTCCATCGAATCCTTGGCCATCAGTTAATTTCATTTGATTTCGATTTGTTTCCATCTTTACCTTATTATTATTAGTATTATTATTATAATTAGTTATTATTATTATTATTATTGTTATTGACCTTATTACTATTCTCGTTGATATTTTTCGATTTTTCACGCATCGATTGCACATTGCGTCCCTTCCAGGTGGGTATTCTTGTTCGCGAACATTTACTCATTGTCACTGAGAGCGTATCATCGATCGATGCATCGACGACGATAACGGCGCTGCTATTTCCTTGACATCCACCCATATTCATCGAATTGAACGATTTATTCAATGTCAATTGAGAGCTATTCGCCTCACTACCGATAATCATCATTGAATTCGAATTCATATTTGGTAAATTACGTAAACTAATTGCTCGGCTGTTCAAATTCATTTGCGAATTGGCCGCATCGACCGGCATTGCCATTGCAGATGGGAAAGATGATTGCTTATTATTAACATCCATCATACTGAACGCCTTATCCAGGGTTATTTGCGAACTATTTGCCGTGTTCATCAATTCGTCAATGTTGACATTCGAAGTTGGCGTCGCCATTGCCATTGCCATCGCCATCGCAGACGTGGTCGCGCCATTGACTCCCATACTTGCGTAGCCGCTGCCTCTGCTGCCGCTGCCGCCGCCTCCGCCGCCACCGACGTTGCGACCGCTTGACGCACCACTTCTGTGACTATTCGAACGGCCATCTTCTGTGGCGGTGGCTGTGGCGGTGATGATGGTGGTGGTGTTATTGGTATTGGCGCTATTGGTGTTGGTGTTATTATAGATCTTTAATTTTGATAAACGAACGGCAACAATTTTCTCCTCATGATCCATTAGTTGTCTTATTAGATTACGTTTCTTTTCGATATCAGACTCTATGAGTGCAATTCTCAATTTCATATTATTAGCCAATTCGGTTTGCTTTTCAATTTCATGTGCGATCTTCTCGTAAATGGAATATAAGACCATTTCCTGCGGAACTTGGACGAGTGCATCGCCGACCTTCTTATTGACCGTAACAATCAATTTTTGATTATTCTCCAATAGCAAAAACTCGGAACTGTTCGCGCTTGCTGTACGATCATCGTCGTTCTTATCCTTATTATCCTTGTCGTAATTCATAATGTTAAGCAGGAATTTCTCGATAGCGCCTCTATCGCCACGCGCCAAATTCTCCAAGGACTTTCTGCTCTGTGGTAAATCGAGCTTCGATAGAACCTTCGCATTGAGTGTCTCCCAATTGATTAGCTTAAGACGTACGCTGCTCTGCGGCGTATAGTTATGCAGGTCAACCAGCTTCGGATAGAATTTCTTAAGCAGAGTCGCAACGGCCACTCCGTCCGAGAATTTTCGACTCAATTTCGTTGCTGTACAATCGATGCCATTTTGGCGAAGCCAATTTAACAGTTCATCGACGATTTGCTGCTCTGTGCTGCTATCTCTTGATGACATTTTCTCTCGCTCTCTCCCCCTCCCTCTCAAAAAAAAAAAAAGAAACAAACAAAACAAAACAAAAAACAAAACAAAAATTGCAATATATATATATATTATGATATATATTTGTATATATATATATACATATACATATATATTGGCAACGAAACAAAACGAAATGAAACAAATTAAAAACGCAACAAAAAACAAACAAAAACTCCAGAAACAAAGGAAAACTCAAAAAAATAAAAAACCAACTGAGAAATATGCAATCGCAAGAAAACGCACACACGTAGGAGATATCAATGCGTATTTATATATATATACATATATATATATGTAATGTATATATATACATATATTAATATCTAAAGTTCCGAGCGTTTTAAAAAAAAATGTGAGGTTACAAGAAATTTTTTCCTTTCACAATATTTAAGCAGAAAAATTTTACTGTTTCCTTTTTTTTTTTTACTTAAATATGAAATTCGGTTTTAATATTTTTTCTGTTTTTCGAGAAAGGCTTTCGTTTTGGAAAAAAAATTTCTGAATTCTCATTGATGTTCCGATCGATTTGTTTTGGTTTTTTATTTTTTTTTTTTTTTTTTTTTTTTTTTTCATTAAAATTTTGAAATTCCCAAAGCCGCCTGCGTGTTGTTCTCTATTGGGCAAAGTTTAATTTTTCATTTATATCAGTGCTGCCCAGCGTAATACTCTTTCATATGGATGGGTCCCAATAACCCAAAACGCTTTGGAAATAGCCACTAATTTCGTGAAGGTTAAGTTTGGTTAGGTTATGTTAGGTTAGGTTAATCGGGATGTCTTATATATTGACACACTTGGACCTTAGGTCCGTTGTGATACCCTATAGAGGTGAACACCTCCCAGCGGCTATCAGTGCCTACCACCTACAAAGTATACGAGACTGTAAGCGACCTGAATATTAATAGCTTACAAAGTATACGAGATTGTAGGCGAACTGCCTGCCAATAGCTTACAAAGTACATAGAGTATTGTCACCTATTATGGACCCTCTAAGCAAAAGTTTAAGAAATCGATATACCCAGCGTCCCGACAATATTCGAACACTATGTTTTACCTTCCCGTACGGAAGTTATACAATATTAATGTTTGTGTGTCTGACAGTGGACGGAACACATCAATTTTTCTCCCATACCTGAAGTCAACCTATGTTTCCAATTTGAAGCTTCTAAGCCATTTACTTCGGAAGCATTTTACTTAGGATCGTTCTCGGGTCGCAAAATACCTGTGTGCCTGTTATTCTGATCAAGAATGTATAGATATATTTTATTTATATCGGCGGCGTCTAGTTCTAGCTGTTATATAACTTTTTAACCCTGCTGTTCGGTTGGGGACCATTTGATTCAAATTTTTTGGCTTTGTGGCTTTCAAATGGGCGTATATACTTCCTTAATTTTTGAGCTCGCGGGGGGCTTTTCATGTGACAATGTTTTGTGTGAAAAATCCCATTATTAATTTTTTAGGTATTGAGCCAAATAAGACATGAAAAATTTGATATTCATAGCTGAGATTTTGTATGAAAATTACACAATGGACCAAATGGTCCGGTAGTCTAAGATTTCTAAGTGTTTTCTAACCTAACAGCAGGCAGTGCCGGATTAAGGTAGGGCTAGCTGGGGCTATAGCCCCGGGCCCCAACTGGTAACGGGCCCCGAGCGTCCAAATAAAATATGATCAAAATATTTCAAAAAAAATATTTCCCGTAAAATTGCTTTAAAATTAAAAACTTTATGAAATAAAAAATTTAATTTTATGATATCTTAATAAAATTTTTGACTTTTACCACTTTCAAAATCAAGGGCTCATATAAAAAATGTTTCCTTTGTGGTTCATTCCTTTGAAAGAATTTATATTGTTCTAATAAAAATTGACTTTAGCAGCTATTCCTTATTTCAAAAAACTGCACCAAATATAGCATCAGGGGCCCCATCACTATATAAGCCCCGGGCCCCATGACACTCTAATCCGCCACTGACAGCAGGGTTTAAGATATAAAGTTTTCTATTGTTAATTTGCAGTTTAATGGATTTTTTTTTTTTTTTTTGCTCGAAAGTGAAAACTTTGACATTTCCTTAACATTTTCTGACTTGGAGATCCATTTTGGTATGAGAAAAGTCTCATTGACACATGGTTTTCAAATTTTTTTTACAATCTTCGGTAAATTTTTCTCCCCCCCACGTGACACCCATCCTGTATATTTTATAGTACATATAGTGAGGAGCCAAACTCTTATCATGTTCTCGAAAAATGGTCGCCAATTTCTCAAGACACAATGGATCTTGGTATATGAAAGTTATGTATAGGTAAACTGTAAATCTTCTAAGTTTTGTTATTTAAATCTTTGGACTTTAAATTAAATACGAAAATGAATTTTTAACAAAAATAAATTTTAAAAAGCGAAATAATAATTGAATAAATATCATTTTTTTTTTCAGGGTTTCTTTGATATTCCGGTGGATAATCTTTATGCAGAACCAGCGGTTCTGAAATGGATTAAAGAGAACATTCCAGAATGGAGGAATTCAATAATCGTTTCTCCAGATGCAGGCGGTGCAAAGCGGTAGGGATTTATTTTTTTCATCAAAATTTCCAAATAATCTTACACTTCATTTTTCATTGTCCTGGCTTGGCGTCCAATACAATTCAATTCGATTCGATTCGATTCAGTGTTACATCGATTGCTGATCGTCTAAATGTGGAGTTCGCTCTAATTCACAAAGAGCGCAAGAAGGCAAATGAGGTCGCCTCGATGGTGCTTGTGGGAGACGTTAAGGATAAAATAGCCATACTCGTCGATGATATGGCGGACACTTGTGGCACGATCGTCCACGCTGCCGATCGTCTTGTAGAAGCTGGTGCACTCAAGGTACTTTTATTTTAAACTATTTTATTTACAATTTTTTTTTTAAAATAAGATTTTTGGTCGATGGCTCGTTCATTTTACTCTAATTCACCACATGAATAAGTTTGTGTGTTTGTGTGTGTGTGTGTTTTTTTTTTTGTATATGCCCTGCAGTAATTATCACTAGTGACTGATTCAATCTGTCACTAGTTCCTCCGTCATCGTCACTAGTGACCAACTGTACCCGTGCCAATGTATTCTCCTATGGACATTTTGTATGAGCATATGTTCGGGCGGACACCAGTTGACGATTGAACTGGTGATGCTGTAGAGGCAGCTCATTAGCTATATTACCTAAATAGAAAGCGCCGCGCACGGGGCTCAGATGGCTCAGTGTGAAGAGTCTGGCCTAGCGACCTGGAGACCCGTGTTCGAATCTCGCTCGGGCGGGTGCCAATTTTTTTTTTTTTTTTTTTTTTTAAGTGGATAATATTATAGGTGTCTAACAGGTTTAAAAAAAATTTTTTTTTGCGAAAAAATTGGAAAAAGGAAGTTATTGAAAATATAATTCATGAGAATTTTCGCACGAACTGTGAAAGCATTCACGAGAATTCAGAATGGAAACTTTTTTTTCTCTCTTCTCACCCATAAGAATCCATAAGAATAATCCTCCGAATTTTACAATTTTCCACTTTTTCTCGCCTGCCCTGGGATTCGAACACGAGCCTTCGGATTGATGATCGGACATGCTAGCCATTACGCTACGGAGCCTTCTGATTCTTGTGCAGCAAATTCATTTAATGAATGCTCAAGAAAATTGAACTGTGGACCTCCTCGTTGACCATGTCTATAGAATGACAGTGGTGACGCTGGGGTCAATTTGCCCCGCATTTACTGCAGGGTGATAACAATGTGCATCACGTTCAAAATAAACTAAAATCTGGCTGCAATTTCTGAAAGTACTCCCTATATTTGGTTTAGTCAGGTTGGTTACAGGTCATTTTTAAATCGATCTCGAAAAATGAGGCCGACAATCAAGTTGCGCACTTACTTATGGCTATATCTCGTAATCCGTTCAATATATTATTTTCCTATCTTTGACAAAGTTCTAGCGCTAGAATCGAAGAAAATAAATTCAGTACGAATTGATCCGAAAAAACTCCATCTAGCAGCTAAAAATTTAAAAAATCTCAAAAATTTTACAATTTTTTTCATCTCTTTTTAACATTTCTGGCCCATAGCTCCCATCAGAGCTGTAAATGAATTAAATCACTTTCAAATTTCAGCCTCCCATAGCCGGTTGGAGTTTTTTTTTTTTTTTTTTTTTTTTTTTTTTTTTTGAACTTAGGCCCGTTTGCTACTGTTCGGATTAAATTTTTTCGTTCCGCAAAAACAAAAAAATTGAATGGAAATTTTGACATTTTGTGAGGATATCGTAACGAAAAACTTTAACCGGAACAGTAGCAAATGGGCCGTAGTGATTAAACCATAGAAAAATTATAACTGGACAACTTCTTCAAATACTACTAACTGCATCTGAGCGATCCTTGATACGATTTGCCAGTGCAAAGCTGAACTATTTTTACCCAAAATCAGAAGACATATCTGAAAATAAGACTTTAAATATGCTTGAAATTGTTCATCCAATGCAGAACCATCGACCAAGATGAATTCGAACATTGTCCGAACATAGTCATTAAAAAAAATATTTGATGAAAAATTAAAAAAATTTTTAAATATTATTTTATCTATTTATATTTGCTTCTTCAGGTTTATGCTATATTGACGCATGGAATTTTTTCGGGTCCAGCAATATCGCGTATTAATAACGCATGCTTTGAAGCCGTGGTGGTCACAAACACTATACCACAAGATGGCCATATGAGGGACTGTCCAAAAATACAGGTAAGCCGGAAAAATTGGCTAGCTTAACCCTCTAATTCGTGGCGTTTAATCGAATAATAAATAAAAAATGTGAAATAAAAAAATAAAAAAAATCAGAATCGATTTTCTGTTTCTTTCTACCCGAAATTGGTCTTTCATGATTTTTCCATTGAAAAAAGTGTGATATTAGAGGGTTAAATACTGGCATTTTATTGTTAAGAAATGACTTACTCATTTTCTGTTTTTTTTTTGTTTTTGTTTTTTTTTAATTAAAAAAAATTTTTTTTAAATTTTTTTTTTAATTTTAATTTTTTTTATATTTTTTTTTTTTTTTTTTTTTTTTTTTTTTTTTTTTTTTTTTTTCTTTTTTTTTGCTTTTCAGTGCATCGACGTTTCGATGATGTTTGCCGAGGCCGTGCGAAGAACACACAATGGCGAAAGTGTTTCGTATCTTTTCTCAAATGTTCCTTATTAACGAGGAGCACAGACGAAACAGAGAGAATAAATAAACAAAAACAAAAAATAAGCCGCCTACAAGGAAAGAAAACAAAAAAAAAAAAAACGAAAAATGGCGAACCCATGTTCTTCATTTGTCCATTTTTTTTTTTTTGAAAAATCAATCGTTATCTCGATGTAATCAATTACACGTCGTGTATATTTACTTATAAATTCTACACATCAACAGAGGAAGGATCTAATACGATTTATACATTTATAAATAGAAATTTAGAATTGTTATAATTTTCCTCCCTTACCCCCGACAAATTTGATTATACAAACCTTTCCACAGGTATCAATCTCTGAATTATTTTCAAAGCAAAAAAAAAAAAGAAGAATTATCCACATACAAATTATTTTCATTGTTCATTTTTATTGCTTTAAGGTTTATAAATTTATGATTATTAATTATCTAATTTACAATTAAAACAAAAAAAAAAAACATCAATTAATGGGTATAAAAATTTTATTAGAAAAATTATGTATAATGCGCCATTCACACGCGTTCTCGATAATTGTAATCTTTCTTTTTTTTTTTTTTAATTTTTAACATTAATCCTCTGAATGAGACCTTTTTCACTAATTAATTATTGTCGTCAAATCTCCCTTTTTGGGCGAGAAAAGTGCGGGGATTTCAGAGAAAAATGGAGCGTGTTTTGCTTGCACGCAATCGATAGACCGTTTTGTGCCCTCTTTCGTACGTGTGGAAACAAGGATATAACTCTAAAAGCGAATAAAAATAAGAATCGACGATCAATAATTGACTAGTGTAAAAGGCCGTATGCGTTGAGCTTTTTCTCAAATAAAAACATCGATTTCGAAATCGAACTGTGACTGCTGCGCCATTTTTTTTTTTTCCATTTTGGGTAAAAACAATATGCATTCATAGTTTCGATTCGCCTTCGAATGGAATTCAAAGTGAAAATTCTATCACTTCACTATGACGGTAATAATGGGACAGTTTAAATCAATTTCTTCTGTCTTAGAGACCATTAAAGGTTATTTTCTTCGTTCTATCTCGATTAATTGAAAGCTGTAAATATATCGGCATAAAAAGATACTTGATGGAAAACTATTATATACCGATACGATATATATATATATAAATTTCTGTTCAGCCCGATTTTAAATATTCCCGGGGAATTTTTGCCTGCGGATTTGAAAAAATTTCTCCCATTCTAAGCACGCTGAGGAAGGGAATATAAAGGAAGCAAGAATTCCGAATATTTCTAATCAAAGGTCATCACATTCTTTCTTTTATTGACGGCTAGAAGAAAACACTTCCTTTTTCTTTGGTGAATAATTTCTGGGCGAAAAAATCCCCCGAAATATTCATTTAGAATAGGGCTGATTATATTTATTTTCTGCAGTAAACTCTTCCTCCTTCAATTCAGTCTTGAATTTATATCGAAGCTCAGCGACAAGAACGCGCATTGTACGCGTGTATTGCGTGTTTTAAAAGGACAAAGATACATTTTTTTTTGAACTCAAATTAATTCATATCGAAAATCAATTTGATTTTCCTCTCAAATAAGAAAGCTTAAAGCAACAAATTCTCGCTCTAAAATATTTTTTCCCCTAAAAAATTTCAAGTAATTGTAAGTTTTTTTTTTTAATTAGTGGCTTCTTATTTTTTTTATAGATTTTTTCGCCTGTTTTAAGTAAAATTATGCGTAAAATTAAACTGAAACTTGAAAAATCATTAAAATAATTTTTTTTTTTTTTTTTTTAGCATTTTCAAGGGTATTTAAATTGAAAGAGAATAAAATTTTATTATTTTTTTGTTTTGCATATCGATCATTGGTTTTTGTGTTTAAATAAAAATCATTGAGTCTTAAATAAAAATAAAAAAATTACAAAAATTGTAAGCGAAAACTCTCACTTTTTAGGAAAACGAAAATAAGAAATAAAACACAATTTTAAGAAAAAAGGAATGCTATTTTCAATGCTCTAAAGATGAATTCTAGTGATGCATAGGAACGTTGATTGTTGCCTTGCTTGCGAAGTAGAGTATCCCAGCGGTCAACAGTGCCTACCGCCTACAAAGTATACGAGACTGTAAGCGACCTGAATATTAATAGCTTACAAAGTATACAAGATTGTAGGCGAACTGCCTACCAAAAGCTTACTTTGTGTGGTAGTGGTAGGCGTTCACTCTATAAAACGGCCACGCTCGAACAAAAGTATATTAGCAGGGTATATGAGGTCGTATGTATTACAGCCTAAGGCCAAAAAAAATGTGTTAAGATTAGTATTGGAACGGATAGTGTATCCGGCCGAATGCCGGATATCTGGCTGGTTGCCAGGCCGGATAACCCGATGTCCGGCTGTCGGATATTTAATTGTTTTTATGTGTGGTTGTGTGTAACACCCAGAACCAGTCAAGATAGACCATACAAAATACATATAGAAATGGTCTGAATCACCAGGAGATTCGATTTAGACATGTCCGTCTGTCCGTCTGTCTGTCCGTCTGTTTGTATACAGTTTTCTTATCGAAGGAGTTGAGCTATCGTGACGAAATTTGGTATGTAAACTCACAGGCACATGAGTAAGAACAAGTTCGAGAATGGCCCCAACCGGACCATTTTTAGGGGTACCTCCAGTACTAGGGTCTCTTACGAAAATCACAAAAACTGCTCTAAGATCGAATTTTTTCAAGATATTTTGATGAAATTCGATATTTGAACATGTTTATAGGCAAGTAATATGATTTCAAAAAATTGGTAAAGTGGGCGTGGCAGAAGGGCGTTTTTCGAAAATTGCCTGCTAAACCCGAAATGCAAATGGGACTTGAATGAAATTTGGCACTTATGCTTCCTTTGTAGCCTATAACATCATATCCAAAATTTTTTTTGATAGGTCCATTATTAAGGGTACCTCTAGTACTAGGGTCTGTCACAAAAATTTCAAAACTGCCCCAAATCTGACTTTCGAAATATTTCAATTAAATTTAGAATTTGAGCTTATATTTAATCTTCCGATTAGAAATAAAAAAAATTGCAAAAGTAGGCGTGGCAAAGAGGCGGTTTTCATAAAGAAATTTAGCAAAAGTCGGTATATGGGGCCACTTATGGCCTTAAACACTTCTTGATATTAAAAATTATTTGAACATGTGTGTCTGTGTCGGGTATTCTATTGTCAGGCTCGCCTGACTATAACACCCTTACTTGTTATATATTTCTTGGTTTTAAAGCCACATTGAACGGAGTAGCGTTGCCGTTTGGTAGGAAAAATTTCGAAAAGTTTATTTTTTGACACAGCACAATTTTTAGTAATGATTTTTTCGATCGGTTGCACCGAATTGCAATGAAAAATCTCTAAAAATGGAAATTTTCTGTGAAAATGTTAGCGGAACTTCATCCAATTTCCTCCAATCGCTCCATTTTCAAATCTGCATTCGAAGTACAATATGGGCATTTCCACGAAAACGTACCCTGTGCAACCGCAAAAAAAATTACACTTTAACACATTTTTGTTCTTCTTATTAAAACATATATACATGCATCATTTTTTTCATGTAGAGTAATATTAAAAAATTATATATGCTTTGTATACAAATTAATTTTGAAATAGTGCTATTTAAACATATCGCAAACAAAAAAATTATCCCTTTTTTGAGCTTTCGCTACAAGCTGTTTTTGAATATGTGGCAGCACAAATAGATATCAGCTAAAAGTATGTCATTTTATCTGGTTTGCAGAAAAAGTAGAATGCTTTAGGTTATATGTTGAAATTTTTACAGACGTTTGGAAAGTTAACCTTAGACTGTCACGCCCGTTACCGATAAACTACAAAAAGTTAAATTATCTTTTAGCAAAAGAATTTAACAAAGTATTAACCTGCAGATAGTAAGAAGTTAATTCCGTTTAATAATAAAGTGAAACCTAGTTGGAGTATGTGTGACAGAGATCGCATTTTTAACATTTAAAACGATGTCACACCCGTTACTTATTTATTTTCTTGTGTTATATTTTTGGGCCAATTTACCTTACAGTTAATTTATAGTAAATTATAAATAATAAATTTTAAATAATAAATAACATATAATGAATAAATAATTAATAATTAATAAATTATAAATAATAATAAATAATAAATAATAAATAATAAATAATAAATAATAAATAATAAATAATAAATAATTAAATAATAAATAATAAATAATAAATAATAAATAATAAATAATAAATAATAAATAATAAATAATATAAATAATAAATAATAAATAATAATATAAATAATAAATAATAAATAATAAATAAAATAATAAATAATAAAAATAAATAAAACAAATTAAAACAATAAAATTAAATTATATAAAAATATTAATATAGAAGTTTATTATTTATGTATTAATTAATAGTATATTATAAATGTCTTAATTGATACTGTAAGCTGACGACTCACACTGATCACCACACACAAAACCTTATTCTCAAAACCTTATTATCAAAAAAAGTCTATTCAGTAACAGGAAACCAAAATCGTGTGATAAGAAACTACAAACTTTTAAAAGCAAGTTATTTAACGGAAAACGAATGAAGCTGTTTTTACGAAAATACTACGTTGATATTTTTTATAATAGCTACACTGAAATATATTTTAAAACACACATCTTCCTCATATAACTCTTGTTTCAATTTATATTGTCACACCCGTTACTTTTGTAAATTGGTATAAAACACATACGAATACCGATACATTATAAGTAAATACCTATTCATAGTCAGAATACTCCTTAGAACTGTTGGTTAAACATTCTTTTTATATGTTTCCTGGAAAATTTTACAGAATCGATTAATGAACACAAATAACATACAAACCCCCATTTTCTAACGTCACACCCGTTACCTCCTTTTGAAGGTTTTAAGGCATTAAAAGTAATTTTTACCGGATTCTTTGAAATTGTAGAAATACTTTAAAAATGGACGCTTCAAAAATATGCAACACTATTATCGAAGGGTTGATGGTTTTAGAGAAATTTAAGAAATTCGCCTAAATCTGTCACACCCGTTACTATGGAAATACCCATATAGCAAATCTTTAGTGTAAGGTATCAGGCGGCCGGATATAGATGGTATCCGGCCGGATATTAAATTTAAGGCCGGATACCGGATAGTGGCCGGATATCCGTTGCAACTCTAGTTACGATTCATCGCTTCTGAAGGCAGCATTTTGGACGCTGGGATGTTACATTTCGATCTTTTATTTCTGTAATAAGTTCCTATCTTGTCTGAAAAAGACTTTGACTTCGAAATTTTAACCGAATTCCATGCATCGAATAAATAAAATTTATTAATAAAAGTAACAATATAGACTCAAGAAAATTAACTTTATTCCGGCAAGTATATACGAATTTAAGAACCAGATTTTCATAACTCTATAAATATGCACATGAAAATAAATAACGCTTAAAAAGCGAATACAAAATCTCACACAATAAAGCGGGAATAATTTCTTATATACATAAACAAACTTGAGACAACAAACATTCAATATTCACCGCCACTTTCCTCTTCTTCGCCGTCGCCGTTTGTCTCATCTCCAACTTCTTCGAAGTCTTTCTCGAGTGTGGCAAGATCCTCACGTGCCTCTGTGAATTCACCCTCCTCCATACCCTCGCCGACATACCAATGCACAAAGGCACGTTTCTGATACATTAGATCGAATTTCCAATTTAGATTGTTAAATGCTTCGCATATTGCAGTCGTGTTGGAGAGCATACAAACGGCTCGAGGCGAGTGCGCCAAATCGCCACCAGGCACAAAGGCAGGATTCTCGTAGTTAATGCCAATTTTAAAGCCCGTCGGGCACCAGTCCACAAATTGAATATGCTTCTTCGATTTTATAGCCGATATGGCCGTATTCACATCCTTCGGTACAACGTCACCGCGATACAGCATACAGCAAGCCATATATTTGCCATGCCGTGGATTACATTTCACCATCGTATGACCCGGTTCGAAGCAACTAACCGTCAGATCGGCGATCGCATTCTGATCATGCCAGCCACTCTGCTCGGGATTCAACGGCGCATATGCCACCAGTGGGAAGTGTATCCGAGGAAAGGGTACCAAATTCGTTTGAAACTCATTCAAGTCAACATTCATTGAGCCATCGAAGCGCAACGATGTTGTCGTGGAGCTAACGACCTGAGCAATTAGGCGATTTAAATTCTGGTATCCTGGCCGATCGATTTTCAATTTCTGCTTGCAAATCTCATAGAGAGCTTCGTTATCCAACATGAAAACACAATCGGCCTGATCGAGTGTGGTGTGAGTATGCAACACAGAATTGTAAGGCTCGACGACTGCCGTTGCCACTTTCGGTGATGGATACACCGCAAAGGCCAATTTGCATTTCTTGCTGTAATCGTTCGACAAGTGCTCCATCAATAAAGATGTTAAACCGGAGCCAGTACCTCCGCCAAGACTATGGAATAGAAGAAACCCTTGAAGACCATCACATTGTTCGGCCATCTTTTCAACCCGTCTTTTGATCTTCTCGATGATCTCCTTCCCAATTGAATAGCGTCCCCGTGCGAAGTTGTTGGCTGCATCCTCTTTGCCAGCGATCATGTTTTCGGGGTTGAAAATTCGACCAGTGCTAGCATTCCGCACTTCGTCGATCACCGATGGTTCCAAATCAACAAATATCGAGTGCGGTATATATCGTCCACTGGCGCTCATTCCAAAAAACGTCTCACACGATGACTTGCCAGTGGTCTCGGCAGGAGCATCCGTTTTGATGCTCGTACCGTCAGGTTTTATTCCATGTTCAAGCAAATAGAGCTCCCAACAGTAATTGCCAATTTGGATGCCAGCTTGACCGATCTGTATCGAGATTACTTCACGCTATTCGTTAACAGGAATAAAGATAGGTACATTTTTTCTTGCATTACTCTCAGTGTGCCATTAACCCCAGTGCGGTTATATTATATATTCATTCAAATATCCTTGAGTTTTCTTTCTTACCATTTTCGAAATTCCTGCAGAGCGACGTCGGCTTCCCTTGAAATGAGCTGCTTCACTAAATTTCCAGGCGGTTAAACGATCGTCCCTGGAACGGGCCGCCATGTTAGCGAAAAGCGTTTCATGAACATTACAATAGCAAAAAAATGTAAATCACTGGCAGTCGGTAGGGTGGGGTACCTATTTAACTACTGAGAATATCTTGCGACTCTCAGATATACCCATATTCAGTTGATTTGTGCCCTCAAACAGGGTTCTCTTTTATGCTCAGCAGTCGTTTACGATTTTACAGTTCCTGAAGCTTTCGTCATGATGGCAAACCTTTTTTTGCGTTTTCTGATGCAATGTTATGAAATTTTTCCTTGAAACAATTCAATGTGCTTATCAGAAAACAAAATTGAAGTGTATTCCAACAAGAGAAGCTTGAACTAAGAGTGTAAAATCGTACGAACGACTTTGCTTGAGGCATAGAGAGGGAGAGAGAGTCTGAGACTCAACCCCTAATTATGTATATCTGAAGTGTATCAAGATGACTTTTAAGTGAGAATGCCGCCTCTCGACGGCCTTTTAATTCCAGGAATTGGAATGTTCATGAAACGCTTTTCGCTAACATGGCGGCCCGTTCCAGGGACGATCGTTTAACCGCCTGGAAATTTAGTGAAGCAGCTCATTTCAAGGGAAGCCGACGTCGCTCTGCAGGAATTTCGAAAATGGTAAGAAAGAAAACTCAAGGATATTTGAATGAATATATAATATAACCGCACTGGGGTTAATGGCACACTGAGAGTAATGCAAGAAAAAATGTACCTATCTTTATTCCTGTTAACGAATAGCGTGAAGTAATCTCGATACAGATCGGTCAAGCTGGCATCCAAATTGGCAATTACTGTTGGGAGCTCTATTTGCTTGAACATGGAATAAAACCTGACGGTACGAGCATCAAAACGGATGCTCCTGCCGAGACCACTGGCAAGTCATCGTGTGAGACGTTTTTTGGAATGAGCGCCAGTGGACGATATATACCGCACTCGATATTTGTTGATTTGGAACCATCGGTGATCGACGAAGTGCGGAATGCTAGCACTGGTCGAATTTTCAACCCCGAAAACATGATCGCTGGCAAAGAGGATGCAGCCAACAACTTCGCACGGGGACGCTATTCAATTGGGAAGGAGATCATCGAGAAGATCAAAAGACGCGTTGAAAAGATGGCCGAACAATGTGATGGTCTTCAAGGGTTTCTTCTATTCCATAGTCTTGGCGGAGGTACTGGCTCCGGTTTAACATCTTTATTGATGGAGCACTTGTCGAACGATTACAGCAAGAAATGCAAATTGGCCTTTGCGGTGTATCCATCACCGAAAGTGGCAACGGCAGTCGTCGAGCCTTACAATTCTGTGTTGCATACTCACACCACACTCGATCAGGCCGATTGTGTTTTCATGTTGGATAACGAAGCTCTCTATGAGATTTGCAAGCAGAAATTGAAAATCGATCGGCCAGGATACCAGAATTTAAATCGCCTAATTGCTCAGGTCGTTAGCTCCACGACAACATCGTTGCGCTTCGATGGCTCAATGAATGTTGACTTGAATGAGTTTCAAACGAATTTGGTACCCTTTCCTCGGATACACTTCCCACTGGTGGCATATGCGCCGTTGAATCCCGAGCAGAGTGGCTGGCATGATCAGAATGCGATCGCCGATCTGACGGTTAGTTGCTTCGAACCGGGTCATACGATGGTGAAATGTAATCCACGGCATGGCAAATATATGGCTTGCTGTATGCTGTATCGCGGTGACGTTGTACCGAAGGATGTGAATACGGCCATATCGGCTATAAAATCGAAGAAGCATATTCAATTTGTGGACTGGTGCCCGACGGGCTTTAAAATTGGCATTAACTACGAGAATCCTGCCTTTGTGCCTGGTGGCGATTTGGCACACTCGCCTCGAGCCGTTTGCATGCTCTCCAACACGACTGCAATATGCGAAGCATTTAACAATCTAAATTGGAAATTCGATCTAATGTATCAGAAACGTGCCTTTGTGCATTGGTATGTCGGCGAGGGTATGGAGGAGGGTGAATTCACAGAGGCACGTGAGGATCTTGCCACACTCGAGAAAGACTTCGAAGAAGTTGGAGATGAGACAAACGGCGACGGCGAAGAAGAGGAAAGTGGCGGTGAATATTGAATGTTTGTTGTCTCAAGTTTGTTTATGTATATAAGAAATTATTCCCGCTTTATTGTGTGTGATATTTTATTCGCTTTTTAAGTGTTATTTATTTTCATATGCATATTTATAGAGTTACGAAAATGTGGTTGAGCAGAAAGTATGTGAATATACCCAGATAGATATTACTAGTTATAAATTATATACCTATATATAAAAAAAAGTCATTATAAAAAGATCACAAGGGCTATGTACGAATTCTGGCATTCTTAATATTTTATAAAATAATGGTTCCGATTCAAAACCAAAAACGACAAAATTTGTAAATTCTATATGAAATTTCGATCGGTTTTAATTCCGATTCCGACAGGTATCGGATTCTGTGATACCCCAGAATATCCGGGATAAATTGTAGCTTTGAAAAGTCCTGCCTTTTTGAGCCTTCAACTTAGCAAAAATCACCTTGATTTATTGGAAAAAGGAATAACTTCTACGTGTTGAATTTCAGCATAAGAAAAATACTCTAAAAATGATTAAATTTTTTGTTTCTGCTAAAAGTATTCAATAAGTTTTATGTTGGTTCAATATTAGTTACACTTTAATAGAATGTGAAATTATCATGGAGTGGTTCCAAATATAGTTAACCCATGGTTTTTGCTAATTTATAGTGGTAATAATCTCATATTCAATATTGTATTCAAGCCCATTGAGAGCTTTCAAAAAAGTTTCTTTGTAAAAAAAAAAAAAAAATATGTGCAAGAGCCGATTATTGATCGATGATGAGTATAAGAGTCGGCCTTTGTGAAAGACACATTCGACTCTCCTTTTTATTATTTGTCTTTGCTGCTATGAACTAATTTTACAAAATAATTGTTAGAGTCTAGAAAACTAAACCCTGATTTAATTTAATGTCTTCCACTGCTATAAGCAGAACTGAAATCATTTAAATAATTTTTTTTGTTGCTTGAGCAAGAGACTTCCAAATTCTCTTAAATCCTTCCAGCAACTATGTGTTTCCCCCGCATAGGTCGACTTTGCTTAATGCAAACTTTTTACATCGGCAGCCGAAAGCTGGATTCTTCGAAAGATGTCCTGAAGCCTCGATGCTTGTGTTGATATCTTTAATTATTTTTGCTATTGCGTTAAAATCTAATTGTTTTGTACCCAATCAATATTTGATTAATGCTTAGATATTTGATTTTTGACTAGTTTTTTTGCACACCCTCTGGTAAAGTTATATCGAAAACGATTGGCGGATTTTTCGGCTTATAGTTTATATCACATGTGGACGCATTGATGTAAATTATGCTTCCATCCGATGACGCACCGTAGCCCTCGTGAATATGCCCGAAAACGTGATATTTCGGTTTAACGCGATTTTGAACGGTTGCTAGCAGTTCAACGCAACCGGCACGAACGCCGGAACAGCACAGATCACCATGTCCCAACGGTGGCGAGTGCGTTACAAGTATATCGATGTTCTCTGGAATTTGATTCCATTTGTCAAGGCACGCTTGGCCGCGCGGTAAATTAAAGGCCCATTTGCAAAATTCCGGCTGCCAAGGTGTTCCATATATACGCAGGCCCCAAATTTCAACACAATTGTCCTCGACATAGGTGCAACCGGTTAAAGTGTCGCGAATATTTTTCGTTTGAACCGCACTCTGCATATCCTCTTTAGCATTTCCTAATGTTGGAAGGTCATCGAGCACCGAATTCCCAGCGTGCTTTGACCTGCAAGAACAATATGTTATATATCCATACATATATATCATCAAAACAACAACAAAAATCAACTCACCGATCTCCACTGCTTGTTGCACTCTGAAAGCGATTTGTGAAATTCTTGTCGAAACTCAACTCATGATTTCCGGCAATCACAATTTTGTGCTTGTGTGGCAGCGTTGATATCCAATTATTAAATTCGACCACTTCTTCCAATCGTCCGCATTTTGTGAAATCGCCGGCGTGGATGAATATATCACCGTCTGGTATATCAAACCTCATGTAGGGAGTCAAGGAATGTGTATCGCTCATGCAGACGACTCGCGCTTTGTTCGCTACAACGGCCATCTGTGGCGGTTTGATGGCAATTTTTATAACACGCTGCTTCTGAGATATTTCCCGCCATGCAGCTGTAGGATTGTTAGTCAGTGGATGAGGCAATATAACGCTCATGTCCAAGAATTCAATACGTAGGATGTCACTTAAGAATTGATCAAATTATTACTTTTATTTTGCCATATTTACAAAAAACCCAATGTTGATGTCTATGAGTCACTAGCGATGGGTAAATTTTGATCGAATTCGATTTGCCTACAAATCGGAAATTTCGAATTCGAACTTAAAGCGAACCCGACACGGTACTGAATGCAGTACTGAAGGCTATATGTGTATTAGTGAAATAGATGTGTATGCGTCTCAATTACAACGAGGGAAGCGATTCAGTACGCAAAATCCAAATCGTTTTGATTTTGCGTACTGAATGGCTGAATTCAGTAACGCGTATGCGCGACATACTGAATTCAGTAACTGAATTCATTTGAGAGAAAAATTTACGGCGAGACGACGTGATGGCGGACAACGATGATAAATCATTTATTTTGGAATTCATTGAAAAAACCGGAATTAATTTTTTTTTTTTAAACTTATGAAGACTTATTTTATGTATATACTTTTTAAATTATTTTTTTAGTTTATTGAAAACTTAAATTAATTATTTTATTTTCTTAAAAACAAAAATATACTGAATTAATTTTTTTTTTTTTTTCTTAAAAACCTATGAAGACTGTTTTTTTTAAATTTTTTTAAAAAGAAATTTAGCCAATTTTTCATCCAAATCCTTTTTTTGTTTTTTTGTTTTTCGTTTTCCTTTTTTTTTAATGCCACTACAACAGCCGCCAAAATTATTTTGTCCGCGTTTGACATCGTCGTCTGCACTCGTTGAAAACAAGCGACAAATAATGAAGTATACTAAATTCAGTAACGTGTCGACGCAAACATACTGAACACGTACGTATGAATTCAGTAGGCTATTCAGTACCGTGTCGGGTTCGCTTAAGAGAAAACATCGAAATACCAATAATGCCGGGTCGATATGCTCGGTAGGTGCAAATAAACTGTATGCAACCATGCTCATTAAGGCTAGGCGCCGACTACTCAATTTTTAGTTGGCCAATTTTTAGTTGCAAAAGTGCTCTTGCGCGCCGACTATACAATTTAAAATTGGGTACTTTCAATTCAATTAATATATTATTAATTAATTACATACCATTTTATTAATTACTCGGTACCATGTGTTTATAGAACACTACCAAATAAAAATTGTGTAGTGTGCGGCGCCCCATAAGAACGTATGTAATAGCATTGACAGACATATGGTGTAAGGTCTATAGACTTCACACTACAATGAAAAAAGTCGATGTTGGGGTGACACACTACAATTGATTGTGGATTTCTATTGTGGACTTCTTTAAAACAGCTGATAATTGAAAATTAAAACAACAACAAAAACAATAAAAACATTTTGGTAGCATTTAGCCTCGATTTTATCTCAAAAGAATCCATGAAAATATCGTTTGTTTGTTATATAAATCCATACGATGGAATTAATTTCATGCATTTCGCATAAATTACTTGAAACTAGAAATTTAAACATCTGGTTTCCGATAAAATAATCGATATTTCGTTTAATTTGGTGCGGCGTTGCCGTATCAATCTAGGAAGTCCACAATAAATCCTCCCTTTCAATGTAGTGTGAAGTCTATAAAAAGTCTATGTTGGCTAAGGTAGACTTTTGAGAAATACCTATGTGTGTCACCTAGACTTCACACCATCATGGTGTAAAATACCTATGTCTGTCAGTGCTATAACACAACAGACTTGGCCAATTTAAAATTTTTTATTGGGTCAACTAAAAATTGGAATGTCGGCGCGCTCTCATATAGTTCTGTGTGCCACAAACACCCAACTTAAAATTGGCCAACTGAAAATTGAGTAGTTGGCGCCTAGCCTAAACCTAATAGCGGCCTTTAAATGGCCCATCCACATTCGAGCATGCTCGTCAACAACACCACTAACGATCGAGCATTGCATCGAGCTGAGCCGCTTGCACGAGCATGCTCGAATGTGGATAGACCACTTTACTCGTTCACGTTTACTTGCAGTCAGTTGTGGCGTGATGAAAAGAATGACAGTGTACACTGTACAGGCAAAAAAAAAAAAAAAAAATCATGAATGACACGCAGAAACTCTAAGAAATTATCTATGGAATTTTTTGTTTTTTTGCATGACGCAATGCTAGCACGCAAACATCAACGTGTACAGGCTGCTAATTAAAGGGATCTACGCTCTGAAAGTAAATGCGAAGGAAGTAATGAGCTCATTCTTTTGAAGAAAAGAAGTCAGAGGAATTTTCGATGACAGGCTTACTTAAACTTAAAGAAAGACATATTAATCTTGATGTCGTAATCAATCAAATAAGGTTTGAATTGATAGAATCTAGAACTTGTATCGAGTAGACTAACTTTAATTACGTCTGGCTGCCTGGTATATGTATTCAAAATGCATTTTGTTCTCATAGAACTATTTTTTCCCGACGATCAAAATTCCAATTGAAATTATTTACACCAAGATGAGGAAATCATTGAAGTATTGTCTTCCGGCCACTTCGGATGAAATTGCAACATTATGATATCATCCCTGTGATTTTTGCGCTCAGTGCATGATGCAGATTCTACTCTTCATATGTATTTGCATCAAAAAGTGACATACTGGGTAATTTCATATCGAAATTATGCATAAATTTACAGCGAATTTATACATGTACTTATTTACAGTTAGACATTATATAATATCTAAATCAATTTTCGAATTTGAAATGGGAGGCAATAAAAAATATTTCGTATTTTGACAATATTTTCCAAATGATTTTTTCTCGATGCATCACTCTAGGCTCACAAATTCGTATCTTCGAAGATTTTCAAAATCATTACAACTTCGTAAATCGTTGCCATAAAATTTCACCGCAAATACGCTATTTACACGTTAGTTTATCGATAATCAAACAAATCGCGTTTCGAAGACATCATTAGGCAGGGGAAAGAGAAAACGGTCTACCATACACATCTCGTGCGTCCTTAGGCCACAAAATGTGTGTTTCATTATCGAAATGTCTTAACGTGTAAATGGCCTCAAAGCACCGTAGAACGCTTTAACTTTCGTGTTATCGATTCAAAATCCGAATCGCGTTTCGAAAACATCTCATTTAAGTGCATGGGAAAGAAAGGGTTACAAAAATTGTTACCGAAACATTTGAAAAACGACCATCTCTACTCTTCGCACGTCTTTATCTACTTACTCAATTGTTGCGCGACATTTATTTGTATGTCTAACCCGGAATTTTCGGTCCACAAAAATTTGTTTAACATGACTAAATATATACATATTATATATGTATTTATTTATTTTGTTTCGATTTAACGGGCTTAGATTTAATTATTATTAGCTTACAATTAATTAAAAACTTTTATGCTGGGTATAAGCACATCAAATGCTTGTCAAGCATGTGAGAGTGTATTAATAAATTATTTTCATACAACGTATACCTGTGCCATTTTCACCTACTCACTCTCACGGGATTGACAACCATTTGATGTGTCTATACTGCGCTTTAAAACAACTAGGTAGAAATACATCCGTCGCAAACATCGATGGCTATCGCTGTCTATATAGAAGTCATAGCATTTTCAAGTTCAAGTTGAACTCTCAAAATTCGCTATCGATTCTTATTCGACTTTCGAACATTCGATTATCGAATTTACCCATCCCTAGATAGAAATTATTACTGTGTTTGGCGATGTTTTGTTTTGGTTTCTGGACAAATAAAATTCTTGAAAATTTAACAAGCAATATCGTTCGTTAGCTTGTGTGTCGAAAGGAACAAATGACGGCAAATGCATAGCACTCTTGAGTGAAACTCGTTTCTTCGTTCTTTGACCGACTGTGGAGAATGGATAATCCTGATGAGAAAACGTGTAAGTGTAAAGAGTGTAATTATAATATGGAAATAAGGTTCGTTGTCTGCTATCTTTTCAAAGCGGCGAAATGATACACCGATCAATGGAAAGATAATACATATATATAGCCCTCTTTCAAGACAATATTGGCTTACGCCTCTGTATTGTGACGATAAGCACATACAAGCACAGAACTGAAGATTTACGTACTCCCATACAACGGACCATTTTTAGGGGTACCTCCAGTACTAGGTACTAGTACTTTACTTTAGATTTACACACAAGGTCCTCTGTTTCAATTCTTTGTTTGTTGGGCTCTTTCTTAAGGCAGACGGTATTTTTATTATTATTATTTTTTAGACAGAAATATCGACATATATAAATCTCCAATCCGTTTATAACCTGGGAGTGCCTTTGGTTCAAATCCAATCCAACACATATATTAGGGAGAAATTCTGTTTACCTACCTACTTGTATTGTAATTCTTTAGTTCATACGCGCTTAAGTTTGGAAAAAGACCTGCGTGGAAGCTGTGGAAAAGGTGCGAAGATTCAATCGACAGTGCCCCCTTAATTGAGCAACGAGATCGGCTCTGTTAACCGGGAAATTATATGAACGTATTCCTCATCTCGTCAATTTATTCTGATGTAGCTTAAAACATCGGTCCTTCAATTAAGCGATGAATGAATGAATGATGATCAAGTGTAACGCTCAATTGAGAAAAGGTTAATATATACATATCTGTGGTCATATGGAAGAGTAGCTTAAGTCGACTTAAGCTCAAAATGAGTTATAATTACCACTGAATTCCTTTCAAAGAAGCGCATCATTAGGTAAAACCCTCGTCCCCCTAACATTCTTCTGAAAGAAGTTATTCAACAAACAAAATTCCGTTTAACATGGGAAGGTATACGAAATATAAAACTTTAAAGCGCTTTTTCTCGAAACAGCATATTTCGACTTAAGCTACTCTTCCATATGACCACAGATATATTTATCAAAGTGCGTTGGAGAAATCCGAAAAAACATCGTATTCCTCGCTCGTTTTCAAAGAATTGCTGAGGAAAAAACGGCCAAAAAACGAGCCAAGCGTTTAAAGAAGAAACAAAAGGCGAAACAAGCCAGAAATGACTCAAATAATAAGCAAGAATCACTCGAAGGACGCGATAACGACGCATCTTCTGAAGAAACGGATAGCGAAAACGATGGTCCGGAGGAGGTGCGGATTGGAGAAGAAAATAGAGACAACAAACAGGAAGCGCTTGAAAGAAGTGACAAATCCCCTGAAAAAACTGAAAATGAAGACAATGACAACCCTTCAAATATCGTCGAATGTCCCGAAGAGAATCGGAAATCGCAGCTTGGAGGAGAAAACCCTGAAAATAGACTGGAAGCCCTTGGAAATCGTCACGAATCCTCTCGGAACACTGCCAATGAAAACAACAGCCCTTCAAATACTGTCGAATATCCAAAAGAGAATGAGAAGACGCAGCTTGTAGAAGAAAATAAAGAGGAAACGCATAAAAAAAAAAACACAATGAATGTAACAACGAATTGTGTGGCAAATAATTAAATAAAATAACAATAAATAGAAACAAAATACCTTCGAAAATGGAGTCCAACCAATTAACAAAGTAATAACAATCATTGCAACCCACTGCAACTTGATTGCATAATCGCGCTTAAGTTTTGACTAAAGGAATTTCTCACAATTTCTCACAATTTTATAAAAATTTTTTCTTGTTTACCAATATTCAAGAAAATCCAATGCTTTCGGTTTTCGGTCGCTTGTGAGACATCATCATAGTCTATAGATAATTATCTTGAGACACAGTTCGAAAGCCATATGGAATAAAGTTTTTTCGAAAGTGTGTACAATTATTGAATTAGATAATTTCGCAGTTTTCTCTACAGAATGCCCGATTTTCAAAGAAGCTCCTGAATATCAGAGCATACAAAAACGTTGCTAAGCAGAAGAATTCTTCTATTTCTCGATTTCCACACACAAATTTTTCTTTCAAGATTCTTGAGTTATGAGATAAAAAAAAGGTGAGACGGAGGGAAATTCTTTATCTTCCCCTTGCCCTTCTCGCCAACTTGCATGATTGTTTTCAAAAGAAGAATTAATTGAAAATTATTGGATTTTGTTCTTTTTTTTTTCTTTGAACAATACGATTTCCGAATGTGAAGAAAATGAAAAGAGAGAAATAATCACATCTTGATGTACTTAAAAGATTATCGGCGAAAAATTACCGAATGAGTTTGAATTTAATGTAACGATGATTTTCCATTTTTCAAATTAAATAAATTTATATTTATTTATTTAAGGAAATTCCCTTATTATATGGGCAAATGAAATAAAAGCAGGCAAATTTTATGTTTTGTAAATAATTGCCTTTATTAAAAAAAAAAAAAAAAAAAGTTCACGGACCAGGAAGCAATAGCAACAGAACATGCCAAATTATTGCGCAGATAATGAAACTTTGTCTTAATATGTTAAAATGACTGAAAGCCGCGAAAACTGACAAGTTTCACATTCCATTGAGATTTCTTAAAATTTTATTGTTATTTTACCGTTGTCGATTAGTCTTCCACTGTTGATTATAGTTTCGTTTTCTTTTCTTTTTTTTATGACAAAATCTTTTTCTTTTGTTTTTTTGTTTATAGAAGTTTAGCTTTATTGAACTGGATCTTTAGATTGTTAAAGTTATCATAATTATCTCTGCGGTATCCATGGATCGAAGCTTTTATGCGTTCAAATAAGACAGGAAAACATTTTACTTTGAAACGATATTTAAGTTTTGTTTTCATGAGTCAATAAGCTCTTAAATCACAATATAAAATTATCCAGCATATCACGGAAATCGAAATCGTCAAAAATTGACGATTATGGAAATTTCATGTACTCTACACAGTTTCCACAGTATTTCTACTTAATCATTCTATATCGAGACAACACTATACACATAATCTTATCTTCAATTGAGAAAGTGAAAACGACGTCACAAGTATATCATCATGATGTTTGGACCAGTTTAAATTTTAGAAGACTTTGGAGTTCATTTCTGTGACATCTCCGGACATGATAAAATGAAGCTTTATTAAAATGACGTGAAACTTTCTATTGTCTGGAGTGGGATAACTATTGTCGTGACGTCACAAGCAGAAACGAGTTGTACTAAAATTTTTTTATATTGGATTTGTGCGTACGTGGGTAACACCCAGAACCAGTCGATATAGACCATACAAAATATGTATATATGTATAGAAATGATCAGCATCACCAGGAGATTCCCCATGTCTGTGTGCCAGTATACAGATTTAATAGCGACGAAATTTGGTATGCTTCTTGGCAGGGACATAAAGTACAAAATGTTCGAAAATGGACCAGGTAGGATCATTTGTAAGTGTTCCTCCAGTTCTAAGGTTTGTTATGAAAATCATAGAAAGTGCTTTAAACCCGGAAGGTTTTGAGATACAGTCGAATCTGGATATAGTGTGAATTAATTTTTGCACGTTCTGGTTATTGTATCCAGATTGTTCGTATTAGCGAGATTGAATGTTTTGTTCATTATTTACAAGCCCGTAGAGAGAAATTTGGTGTCCGGGGGATTTTTTTTGGGGGACCCCCCCCTGACAAAAATGTGCGTCCAAATAAAAAACGTCCCATGCCAATTGTAGGCCCCTTCAAAAAGATCGCGACCGGAGGAAAATCCCCCTTTCCCACCCCCTTCTCTTAAGGCCTGATTATTTAGAAAAGTCCCTGTAAAAAAAAAGCGTTCATTATTTCAGGGATTCGTTATATACATATTCTACTGTAATTGATGAAACTCGATATTTGAACATATTTTAGGGATGTAATTTCTAATAAATTGCAACAGTAGGCGTGGCAAAAGGGAGTTTTTCGATCAAATCGAAAATCAAATGGAACTTCAACGAAAGTTGGCTTTTATGCTTCCTCTGTAGTCATTAACATCCTATCCAAAAATTATCTGGATTGGCCCATTTTTAAGGGTACCCACCTCCAGTTCTTGGGTCTGCCAAAAACAAAAATCCCAAAAATTGCCTAAAATCAGAATTTTTCCAGATATTTCAACGAAATTTAGCATTTCAGCTGATTTAAACAAATATTGCTTACTTTTTTTTTTACCTCTGTCGGTTATTGTATTTTCAGGTTCGCCTGACTATAGCACCCTTACTTGTTTTCATCGTATATATTTTGATTATTGCACAAATATTTCGAACAAAGAAAAATTCGGTCATCATCATCAATTCTGGCTTCTTCTAAACGACCCTATCATATAGAATGCTGCTTAAAGTCCATTTTGCAAATCAATTTTAACAACTACAGCTGAGTTCTGCTTCTGACGTAACGAAATCATTTGAAAAAAGCTATCCATTATCGATTGCCTATTTTCAATTTTTCCGTTTTCCGAAACCATCGGATCGTTTTGCGGAGTGACGAATGAAAAGGGAAGAAAATTACGTTATTTTATAGCATGACGCGAATGTAATGGGCATAGAATTAATCGCCCTATATGCATCTCGTATAAAACCTCCATTGTCAACGCCTTTTGTTTCAGTTTCTTTTCCCTACCTCGCTCTTTATTATTGTTTTTTTTTTTTTTTGTCATCATCACCATTTGACGGTATCACCATCGACATCGTTGTTCACTCGTCGTTTGACGTTGGTGGTTTTTTTTTTTTTTTTTTTTTGTTTTTGTTTATGTGATTTCTAGCCAAAATAGTCCCAATATATTCTTGCTCACTTTCAGTTTGGTCTCGAATCGATAATCTTAAGTGCGGTTCACGGTAGTTTTCGTTTGTGTCTGCTTGTTTATTTATTTATCAATTTTGCTATTTGTCTGCTGTTTCACCGCTCTGCTCTCGACATTGTTTTGCATGTTGTAATTCCCGAATGATTCGGATTCGGATTCGATTTCAATTTCAATTTCATTTTCGATATCGATTTGACTTCGAATTGCGCGCGTTTCGGGATCATTAATCACAGGCGTTCAGTGAGCAACAATAAATTCGCAGTTTCGTCTTCGACGTCTCATTTGACTCGGAGTGCAAGCAATTATTCACAATACATTATTCATTATTCGTTTCTTCTTTCTTGTTCTTTGTTAAAAAAAAAAAAAAAAAAAAAATTTATTCATATGTTTATATTAATGTTAGCGTTGTTCTGTTTTATTCCTCTATTCGTGCTTAATTTTGAAAAAAAAATTTTGCCATTATTTCGGAATCTTTGCGTGATATGTATTTTATGTGTGCATTCATAGCGAATTGGAGCTCAGTTGTTACAACCCCAATCTTTTATATCTTTTTATTTTTGAATATTCTGTTGCTCTTCTTCCCAGAACCAGTTGAAATAGACCATACAAAATATGTATAGAAACGATCAGCATAACCAGGAGATTTGGTTTGTCTGTCCGTCCGTCTGTCTGTCTGTCTGTCTGTTTGTTTTTCTGTCTGTCTGTCTGTCTGTTTGTTTTTCTGTCGTCTGTCTGTCTATTTGTCTGTTGGTGTTTAGTTTTCTTATCAAAGGATTTGAGCTATCGCGAAGAAATTTGGTATGCGTGTTAGCGGATGCATGAATAAGAAGAAGTTCGAGAATGGAACAGATCGGACCAAATTTAAAGATAGCTTTAGTACTAGGGTCTGTTTATGAAAATATAAAAAGAAAACTGCTGTAAAATCAGTGCCGTAGCAACCATAAGGGCAAGAGGGGGCTTTGCCCCCCCACGCATTTTTGTTTTTGCCCATGAATAAAATTGAAAAAATAATATTGCCCCCCACGCAAATTGGAAAAATAGTTTTTCCCCCTCACGCAAAACAGAATTGCTACGGCACTGTGTAAAATCGTAATTTTTGGAAATATTTGATGAAATTTGAACATATTTTAGGGATTGAAATATATTTTTAGAAAATCTTAAAAGTTTGCGTGGCAAAAAAATCCTTTTTAAAAAAGTTTCTCATACAAATTCAAATAGGAGATGAACCAAAAATTGGCATGTAGGCTCCTTTGTGCTCATAACCATCATCTCCAAAAATTATTTAGGTCGGCGTATTTTTAAGGGTACCTCCAGTACTGGGGTCTGTCACAAAACTCGCAAAAACTGTCCTAAAATGATTATTTTTTGACATACTTATTTGAATGAAATTTCGAATTTGAACTTTTAATTAAGCCTCCGATTAAGTTTGCACAAATTTGAAAAGTGGGCGTGACAAATGGCCGGTTTTAATGTAGTAATTCAACAAATGTAGACATATGGGGCTTCTTTATTGTCTTGAAAATCTTAAATATTCTCTGTATTAGTGGGCGTGGTTCTGGGGCCTGTAAAAAAAAAAAAAAAAACAGTTCAAACATATATAGCTTATCCTTAATCTGAGTCGGGTGTTGTATTGTCAGGTTGACTTGACTATAACACCCTTACTGGCTTTGTATTGTTTCCGTGTTTTTATTTTTATTTTTATTTATTATTTTTTTTTTTTTTTAGGAACCGGTCATATACCTTAAGCATTTTAAAATCTTTCTTGCTTATTGTTGTTTGTTGATTAGTGTTTAAGTGTACTCGTACGAGATTTAGGTTTTAAAAACTTTACGGTGTTTGCGAAATCGAAGATTAAAGTACAAAAACAAAAAAATAATAAGAGTAAAAACTTCTAAAAAATTTAGGAGTATGTGTGAGCTTAAAAATGGGAAGATGCACTTTTTTGAATAATTATTTATTTTATTGTATGTATGAATTGATTGTTAATGAGAAATATTCATTCTTATAGAAATCAACAAAAATTTCAATACGCGGACGCGGAGTGTTCAAAATTTGGCTGTCCTAAGTCTTTTATACACAGAGTAGAATATCGCCTCGTCTTAGTTTGTTACGCTGATTTGTTTTGCTGATGCTGTCACGACGCGCACCTAATCAAAAATAAAATGGTATTTGCAAATTGAGAACTTGTTGAAGAGAAAAATTAAACAATCTTCGAAAGAAGTAAATGGTTGGATGATAATTTGGGGTCGCTGATCACGAAAAATTCCTTTTGAGATACAGTAGAAACTCGACAGTTCCGAAAGTCAATTGCTTCCTTCCTATTGACGATTTTATAATACTACAAGTCAAGGTGTATTTAAAAAGGTGTATGCAATACGGCAGCAACTGCCACTCGAACAAAAACAACATAGAATCGGCATTGTCAAACGAAACGGGAATGTCAAAATCGGCTTCGTTATAATTGAACAAAAAATTTGAATTTCAAAAATCGGCTTAGTTATAAGTGAACAAAAATTTGAAAAATGTAAACAAACAAACTTTGAGAAGTGTTTTTTTTTTTTTTTTTTTTTGAAATTCGAGTTTCAGAATTAAAAGTAACGTTAATGAAAAATCGAAGCAAACACTAAAGTTTCGAAAAACTTTATTTGTCAAAAATAAATAAGAACAAGCATGAATATCTATTGCATACACCTTTTTAAATACACCTTGACTACAAGTAAGACACAGAGACGTACATGTTTGAATATTTTTTTTTTTTAAATCACGCCCCAAGACCAGAACCGGACAATTAAGACAAAGTATTCTAGAGATTTTTAAGGCCATAAAGGACCCCATAGTCCAACTTGTGTTCAAATTCTTTATAAAAATCGTCATTTTTTCTCACATCCAGTTTTCCAAATTTTAGAAATTCAATCGGACGCTTTAATTTCAGCTCAAATTGCAAATTTCATGGAAATATCTAGAAAAAATTCAGTATTTAGAGCAGTTTTTGCAATTTTTGTGAGAGACCCTAGTACTTACTATAGATACCCTTAATAATACTTAGACGGCTCAAACAGATTTTTAGAGATTATGTTAATGACTATAAAGGAAGCAATAAAAGCTAACTTTCGTTAAAGCCCCATTTGAATTTCAGGTGTAAGAGACGACTATCGAAAATTCGCCCTTTTTGGAAATTATAGCTTGTATAGACACATCAAATGCTTGTCAGGCATGTGAGAGTGTGTAAGTGAAAAAGGCACACGTATACGTTGTGTGAACAGAATTCACTAATACACGCTCACATGCCTGACAAGCATTTGATGTGTCTATACAGCGCATTACATTTTGTGTTCAAATCATAGGTATACTCACATATAAAATTTCATTCAAATACATACTTCAAAAACTTCTGATTTTACAGCAGCTTTCATGACTTTCATAACAGACCCTAGTACTGGAGGTACCCCAAAAAATGGTCCGATCTGGTCCATTGTTCTTACTCATGTCTCCGCCAATACGCATAACGAATTTCGTCGTGATAGCTCAAATCCTTCGATAAGAAATCTGAATACTGACAGACAGACAGACGGACGGACGGACGGACATACAGATCGCATCTCCTGGTGACACGGATTACTTCTATATAGGTATATAATTTTTGTATAGTCTATCTCAACTGGTTCTGGGTATCACACACATCCGTACAAACGCAATTTACCCTTAAAACAGGAGTGTATCGGTTATAAAAAGTTCAATTCAATCGACCACAAGTAGAAGTTCTCACTTAAAGTTTTCTTGAATGCCATTTCAGCTTTTTACCAAATAATTTTCCTCATCATTAGCAGAATCCCCATTGGCGTTGGGGAATCTAAGAACCGAATTTTCGAATTTCAATATTACAGTCTAATCTTTGATAGTTCCTTACGTCAATTTCATTAACGAAAAAAAAAAAAAAAATATGTGTGTAACAGAGAAATGAATGCCGAATGTCGAGGGGTTAAATCGGTCGCCTTTTTCGAGAAAATTTAATTAAATTTTCAGCCTTCGCGATATATGAAAAATTAAAATTATCGAATTAATTATGATTTTTATTTTATATGTATACATCGCGGAACAGTGGAGTCTGGATAGGGTGAACAAATGTTTGCAAGCCCTTTCGAACTATCGTGGCTCCAGTTTTGTATGTTTAATTGTGCAACATTTAGTTCAAATATGTTGGTACACAAATTCACATGCAGGAGAGTTCAATAGGTACCTTTTTGTCTAACGTGTTATCTTAAGGATTTTAGAACGACCTTCTTGCGAAAAGTTAGAAACGGAACGTTATCTTTTGTATTAGCCTAATTCAATGTGTTCACACCACCCTATCCATTCTCGACAGTGCATTCAAAAATATGTAATATTTTTTAAGGTACCTACTTAAATTATTTGACTTGAAGAAATATGTATTGTTTAAGAATATTTTAACTTTCATATTAATTTTCTTTATTTAATTTGAAATAGTTGATTATCTCGTCTAAATGAAAATCCCGCCATTGGAATATGAATGTCTCAAATCTTGTGCCGAGTCGCTCATTTTTCGAGCTCCTAAGTATATTCAACAGTAACGACGCGAATGCGAATGGTATTTTTGATTATTGTTCTTTCATGTATTTCACTACGAATATATTTTCGTATGATGTCATAACTCTGTTGAGTATTCGAAAATCATGTACTCCGCTAGCGTAGTGCAAATTATGCTTGAGGCATTTCTTCAATTCAGAATTTATTCATGGGTGTATATGTAAATCTAAATTTGATGCAATTCCAAGTATGATTCTATATAATTGTCCTTTCGTTACTTCACAAGCGGATAACGAGTTTGTCAATTGTCAATTTTTTTATTGAATTTTTTTTTTTTTTTTTTTTATATACATATATTTTAATCGCATCAAGATAACACCATCGGTGAATATGGCTGAGAACTGTGCAGCCAGATTTTCCGCGACAAAAAAAAGGTCCTTTTTTGTTGGCTCTAATTGATAACCGCTTGTGATGGTGTCAGTATAATTTTCCCATTTTCTTTATGTATCACAGTTGTTCACATTAGTAGTTAAAAACTTTTTTTTTTGGATACAATTCATGCAGACCTGTTAAATCCCGATTAAGATTAATAATCATGAATTATTGTTCTTTTTTTAATCCATAATCATTATTAATTTAACTTCTTGAAATTTTTGATTATTAATGATTGCGATTACCAAATAATCGTGAAATAATCAGGACTATTTCAGATTAATGAAAAAAATCAGAAAAAATCAAAAAATAATCAAAAAAATAATCCCGATTAATTTTAGATTATTTTTGAATATTTTTGATTTTTTTTGATTATTTTTGATTTTTCCTGATTATTTTTGGGTTTTTTGATTTTTTTTGATTATTTTTGATTTGTTCTGATTTTTTTTTATTAATTTTAATTATTTTCAATTTGTATTTGAATAACATCGTTTTTCCAAAGTTTCCCTATAGTCCGTGGGACCGGCAACGGACAAGTGAATTCACCGGCCACCTGTGGTTAGGACCACCCCTCGTCAAACCACCGGCAATACTTTCGAGAGGCGAATTTTACATTGCGATGTCATAGGCAAGGACATATGGGCCCCTCGCTGTACTAAATTTAATTATATTCAATTACAAATTGAAAATAATTAAAATTAATCAAAAAATCAGAACAAATCAAAATTAATCAAAAAAAATCAAAAAACCCAAAAATAATCAGGAAAAATCAAAAATAATCAAAAAAAAAAATCAAAAATATTCAAAAATAATCTAAAATTAATCGGGATTATTTTTTTGATTATTTTTTGATTTTTCCTGATTTTTTTCATTAATCTAAAATAATCATGATTATTTCATGATTATTTGGTAATCGCAATCATTGATTAATATAGGTCATACAAAAATAATCATTAAATAATCACTATTTCACTCATAAGAAAAAAATAATCTGATTAATTAATCATTAATTAAATAATCATTATTTAACAGGTCTGAATTCATGCCAATATGTGTCGAAACTATTTTTTTATTCTTTTGCTATTGCATTATTTATTAATTTGTATCTTGTGTTTGCTTACCAGCCTTAAATCAGTATCAGCAACAGCAACAGCTTGAGGAATCTTTACCAAATTCAACAGCAATAGTGACACAAAAAAGTCCAACAGCTGGTAGCAATGTCGGCTCAAATTCCTCGCTAGCAAACTGCGATGATTCAGCTTGTGCTAAAATCTCGCAGTCGCATGAATGTGCTAGCGACAGTATTATCGGTGGGAATGGCTGTTCCGCTCCAAATACAGCAAATCACACAAACAATCAACAGCAGCAGCAGCAGCAGCAGCAGCAACATCAATCAGCCTGGAATAATAGTAGCAACAATTTGGAGTTATATAATTGTGGCAATAATAACAATTACCAATCATCAACTGAAGTGCTGACACAACGTTATGCTAGTAACGAATATATACCAACACCAAAATCAAGTAGAAATACACCAATAAATTCAATTAATCCAGCATGTGGAATGTCTTCGCCCACCTATTCGATGTCGTCCATTTTAGCCCAAGAAGAAAATGCGGTCCTGGTCACAGTAACATCGCAGCATACAATGGCTGAATTCAATGAATTGAATGACTCGCAGCAAACAATAGCAAATAATATAAATATAAACATAAATACCTCAAATCAGAATGTGACAAGCACCAACAATAATATGAGCAATACTAGCATTAATAACAACATCAATAGCAATAGCCAAAATGCATGCGGCAACATTGGCATTGGCATTGGCATTCCCAGTGGCAGTGGCACATACAATTCTAGCAACACCAGCCGTGCTTCTGCGATTAATTCAGTAATGGTTTCTTGTGTACCACCTCCACCGATTGTAATCCCACCTAGACAGGCATTGCTGCCATGGGGTGCACATTCGCGTACATCGATTATAAATGCGTTGGCCTATAGCCCAAGCAATGTTCTCACCACAAGCAATATGCAAATGCAAACAACACCAACATCAACATCAACATCAGCAGCAACAGCAACATCAGCGGCAACACCAACAACAGCAGCCACAACATTAGATTCAAATTCCATATCAGCCGAACTAACATCGACTGTAACACGGCCGGGTGAAATTGTAATGCGTAATCTTTTCAGTGACTTTACAGTACAGGTGGAGAAAAAAATCGAATTGGTGATGCTCGAAAGTTCCGATAAGAATCTAGCAAAATTATTACAAAGAGGCGAAGATCAGCAATTCGATCAGTTACTTTCGGCTCTAGGTTCGGTCGCTGAGCATTGTTTGCCATCGTTGTTGCATACACTATTGGCATGGCATCGCCGTCAATTGTCTGATGTTGAAATCAAAAACGATCTCAAACGTATGGAGAAATGCCCAACAGCGACAACAACAACACCACGTTCAGCAATTGATATCGATTTTCAATTGCAACGTCGCGAGGCTGCAGTCGAATTCATTTTTTGCCTAGCATTAATTGAGATACTTAAACAATTGCCATTTCATCCGGGTCACGAGGATCTTGTGCGAAATATTGAAAATTTAGCTTTTAAACATTTTAAATTCAAAGAAGGCATTCAGAATAATCCCAACGCTCATAATATACACATGATTGCCGATTTGCATGCTGAGGTAATTGGTGTTCTTGCCCAGAGTCGTTTCTCATCAGTGCGAAAACGATTTATGAGCGAATTGAAAGAATTAAGAGCCAAAGAAGCATCTCCGACAACAACTCAGAGTATTATTAGTTTACTAATGGGCATGAAATTCTTCCGAATAAAGGTGAATATATCAATTTCTATCTCACACTCTCTCACACACAATTGCTATAAAAAATTTTCAGATGGTGCCGATTGAGGAATTTGAAGCCAGTTTTCAATTCATGCATGAATGTGGTCAGTATTTCCTTGAAGTTAAGGACAAAGATATAAAGCATGCATTAGCAGGACTATTTGTTGAAATACTAGTCCCCGTTGCGGCGGTAAGCTCAATTGTTCTTTAGAAGACTATTTTCAATTACGAAGCATTCATGCATTTGATTTCTACTCCGCGTACGATACCGATTCGGATACCGATTCCTACATATTTTGACGATACTTTTTTTTTTTCAAAAACTCACCAAGTTTTTTGGTGGTAAAATGGGGGGAAAAATTATAATGCATCCTTGTTGACATGATTTAAACTTTACTAATTATATAAAAAAAAAATGATTATTAATTAGTAATGATGTTGTTATCGCTTATATCTCAGAGAAAGAAATAAAAATTGTATCGCAAACGGACAAATTTTTTGAAAAAAAGAGAAGGGAAGAAAGAAAAATACTCCCGTATCAAATCTAATTACGACCCTAGCACAACAAATAAATAAATTTTTTATTATCGAAATGTCTTACTGTGTAAATCCCGTCTTAGACTTAGATAAATTTAAAGAACATTCACCATAGCCGACCAGACCAGACCAGGCCAGACCAGAACACCTACCTAAATAAGTTATCAAGTATCACTATGCGACACTCGGATTAGAGTGAATCGTTATATCCGTATCAATATCGGAATCGTATCGGTAAAGAGTTAAATGGATCGATGCAATCATATACATATATATTTTTTTTTTGTAAATAAAAATATTATTCAGTATTAAACTTTTAAATCCTTTAAAGGCGGTTAAAAACGAAGTGAATGTTCCGTGTGTTAAGAATTTCGTTGAACTGCTTTACGTACAAACGCTGGATGCGTCAACAAAATCAAAGCATCGTCTCGCATTATTCCCACTGGTAACATGTCTTCTATGCGTTTCCCAAAAGGCATTTTTCTTGACGAACTGGCATTACTTTCTTGCAATGTGCTTAAGTAATCTGAAAAATCGCGATGCCAAAATGAGTCGCGTCGCATTGGAATCTTTGTATCGTCTGCTTTGGGTCTATATGATACGAATTAAATGCGAATCGAATTCGGCGACACATTCGCGACTTCAAAGTATAGTTAATTCACTCTTTCCACGGTAAGTGTATTTGAAAAAAATTTTCTATCTCAAGGGTTGCGCTTCCGCAGCCGCGTTTTATCCCCCCAATTGTTTCAAATATCATCGGATTTTTTCCACTTTTTTCCTTTTTTCTTTTATTAATGATATAATTTATTTATTTTTTTTTTTTTCTTTCCAGAGGCTCGAAGGGTGTTGTACCTCGCGATACACCTCTAAATATTTTTGTTAAAATCATTCAATTTATCGCACAGGAAAGATTGGATTTTGCTATGCGTGAAATTGTTTACGATTTACTCTGCGTGGGTCGTTCAATAAAGGTGGGTATTTAAGTACATATTTATTGGTCGATTCGATCGATCAATAACACTAGTTTACAGAATTTAAGACTTTCGCGAGAGCCGAGACGAAATGATGGTTTTTAGACTAAATTTGGGTCGGTGATCACGAAAATGGCATCCGTTTATTAGGGCGGGTATTATTTAGGCGGATAGTTTTTGAGTTCTTTGGCAAAAAATCATAAAATAAAAAAAAAACACGTTTTTTGCGTATATCTCTAAAACTATTCTTTGGACAAATAAACGGATGCCATTTTCGTGATCAGCGACCCCAATTTAGTCTAAAAACCATAATTTCATCTCTGCTCTTTTTTTTTTTTTTTTTTTTGTAAACTAGTGTAATTAATGTAAATATTGGGTATTTCGAAGCAATATGGTATCTGGATATGGATATAAATCATAATTTTTCTCTCGTAGTTAATACTAAATCCCGAACGTATGAGTATCGGTTTGCGTGCCTTCCTTGTGGTTGCTGATTCTTTGCAGCAGAAAGATGGTGAGCCTCCAATGCCTCGAACAGTTCCGGTCCTACCATCTGGTAATACATTACGCGTGAAGAAGACCTATATTAATAAAATGCTTACCGACGATACGGCACGTAGCATTGGAATGTCAACATATTTCCCGCACGTACGTCGTGTCTTTGTCGATATATTACGTGCCTTGGACGTGCACTACGGTCGTCCACTGATGATGACAAATACTCAAAATCAAAATAAAGAACCCGATGAAATGTTGTCGGGTGAACGTAAACCGCGAATTGATCTCTTTCGGACATGCGTGGCGGCTGTACCGCGCCTAATTCCGGATACAATGACACCGCAGGAGCTGGTGGATCTGCTGTCGCGTCTCACCGTGCACATGGACGAGGAGTTGCGCATGCTGACGCATCAGTCACTGCAGACTTTAGTTATAGACTTTCCGGATTGGCGTCAGGACGTCGTGCACGGGTATACACAATTTCTGGTGCGCGATGTCACCGACACCTATCCGCAGCTGCTTGAGAACTGCACGCGTATGCTATTCGTGTTCTTAAATATTTGGCGTTGTGCGATCAATGTTAACGGCGGCGGAAATAGTGGAACCTCGACCACAAACACTATCAAAACGATAACAACGCAAACAACGACAACAACAACAACAACAGCAACAGCAACGACAACGATGGCAACGAATGCAACAGCGGCGGCAACAACAGCTTTGGCCGCTGGTGGAAATACAATAGCCGGAAATGCAGTTGGCCAAACGACTGGAAATGCTGCAAAGGACACAATTACGAGTCAACTATCGAATTTAAGTAATCCCAAAAGTATGAATACGAATTCTAGCGGTGCGTCCAGCATAACTTCAAGTGGAATGTCGGCAATAACGCAAACGACGGTCATTAATTTAAATGATGCGACGAAGAAAAACGAGATCCCACTTTCAACTACAATGCATTTCGTGGAGGGTTTCGCATTGGTGCTTTTGTGCAACAATCGTCCGTTCCTACGCAAATTGGCGGCAATGATACTCAAAGAAGTGAAAAACTTGAAAAAAGCTTTGGGCTTGCCCGAGACCGAACCACCGGTAATTGATGTCATCGATAAATGCTGTCCTCAGGTAAGTTTTAAAACCTAATTTTCGGCACACAATAATAAGACAATGTCAACTAGATACTTGAGCGTTGCCTTCCTCATCTGCCGCAAGCCGAAAAAACAGCAATACTTAATGCGAATGTTATCGATTTGCAATGGATAGCGGAAAGGACAAGTGGAATTTGGTTAGCAGGCCCAATTGATGGTAAGAAGCGATGCAAATCTCTTGAGTTTTTTAAACTCTACCGATTCTTGTTCTTATGTGCTCTCACCCGCTCCCGCTCCCGCTCCCTCTCTATCTCTGTATCTGTTTCTTTTAATTTTCAGCAGATGCATCGAAATCCTCAACGTCGACTTTAAACTTATCACAAGCTAGCACAGTACAGCAGCAACAGCAATTACAGCAACAACAACCACAGATTGAGCCATGGTCAATTTGTGTCTTCGGTTTTCTTGAACGAAATCACATCCTTCAACAGTGTCCATCTACTGTAGCGCAGGCATGGCCAATATGCTATTCTCGCTTGACGATGCTTTACAGCGTAATTGATCCAACGTATGTGTGTCACTTTTACATGCATTGAACTTTCTTTCATTCCTTCATGCATTGATATTTTTTTTTTTTTTTTTTTGCAATTATAGCCCGGTTAGTGATAATCGTGCATCGCTTTTACGAAGCTCAGCGCCAACGAAAAAAGTACCAACCGAAAGTCAAAAGGATCTCTATTTGCGTTTATGGCGAAACGAAGTGGCATGCGCAATGCGTCTTGTCCCGCAAATTCCTAGTGTTGCTATACGCTGTGCATCACCAGATCTGAGTTTGAGGTAATTGATTGTATACAAAATAGGGAAGAAAAATTCCAACATTTCTTTAATACCCGTCATTAACACTCAATTGCATTCTTCTACCATTGATCATGAGTACATAATAGAATGGTATAAATAACGATATATACATATATGTATATATATGAATGTGTGTATATATGTATATACATATCGCACCTCCTCTTCTAAAGTGACACAACTCAAAATTTTTGAATTTTGAGTTATGATGTGGATCTTGTTCCTAAGTCACCTGTCTACCTGCAGGAAAAATTCCATTCCGTTTTTCCTATTACTTATAAAAGGCCGAAAAAAAGCCGTAATGCCTTTCGTCTTGCTTTGATTGACACTGCGATGCATTTTGTTTTTTGCGTTTTCTGAAAAATGAGAAATTTTGAGTTGTGTCACCTTAGAAGAGGAGGTGCGATATGTATATCTGGTATTTGATGCATTGTAATGTTTAAATTTACGTGTTACGTTATGTTATGTTATGTTATGTTATGTTATGTTATGTTATGTTTGTGCTAACAGTGATTCAAGATGCATAGTTACATATTCATTTCCATTGCTCTGCTCCTTTCATCTGATCTCCGATCATAAGGATATGTTGCTTAATACCCTTTTAATTTTTCCAACTCAATTGGCAATTAATAAGAAAAGAAAGAAAGAAAGAAAGAGTTAGATACATTTCATTTGAGCACAAGCTACCTATGTTGTTAAATAACATCATGTAGAGCAGAGTTTCTCCGGCGAGAATAAAGACTATTGGAATGCTAAAATCACATTTATCCTAAATGTTTAGAGCAGTGCTTGTCAGCACGACCACTAGCACAATTTCTCTCATTCTTCGCATGTATGTGTGCTTAAGAGGCTCATGCAGTGAAAAAAAAAAAACACAGACGCTGTGTGGGAGAAACAACAACAAAGAAACAACAAAGCCGCAATACTCAGTTTTGTATGAAAGAGTATTACGATGGGAAGCACTGGTTTAGAGTAAGGATGTTTAAAAATGCAAATTGTTCGTCATAATTTTCCGATAAATGTCTTAAGTGGTACATATGGTAATATATGTACCGAATATTCCGCTCCATATAAGAGCATTCATATTGCGGCAAAAACAAATATAAATAGATGTAAGAATGATAATTTTAGGTAGCATGAAATGTTAATGAAATAGGTAGGGTTATGAATATGGGAAATACTTTCTGTACTCGTCTATAGGCTATTTTGTGAAGGAAAGCTCATTCAGAGGGCTTATAACTTAATTCTCAGTTGTGAAAGAAATGGAAATGTCCATATGCAAGGGGCCGGAAAGGAATTCGTTATAGAGTGCATTCGTTAGGAGGGCAAAAAAGGGCACTAAAAAGTAGCGGAAAAGCATTGAGAAGATTCGCTGTAGAGAGAGAGAGAGAGAGAGAGAGAGAGAGAGAGAGAGAGAGAGAGAGAAAAGAAAAAGAAAAAGAGAGAGAAAGAAAGAGTACAGATAGATTCGACGGTACCAAACAAAAGCTTCAGACTCGGCAGAACTTCTACGATCTGCTTCTCAATGAAAAAAAAAAAAAAAGATTTTAATCAGCTCTTTCCGCTACAAGGTTCTGGTTCTTTATAAAATGATCTCTTTTTTTTATCTCGGGAATACGTAAGAAATTTCCCTAGGCATATCTTAAATAGTGGCGGTATTGGAATCTGACATGACATAGTCGAACATGACAGCAGAAGGTGCTTCGCCAAAACACACAACTTCCTTATGTCGCTTTATGTCTCAGCGAATCAAATCAGTCGATTTAAATTTGTGTTGTGAGTGCTTCCAAACGGTTCAAAAAAAATATTATTTTTTATGCTAATTTGAGCATTTCATTTGTCAATTAAATTGCATTTAGACAGCACACATTTATTCAATGTGCCAAGCAATCAGAAAGAAGATGTGAAAAATCTTGCACTGAAAATATTTTTCATTTTTAAAAGCAATATTTAATTAACGTTGCTGTTCATTTTAGCTTCATATTGTGTCACGTTATATACATTATGATAACTTATGCTTTGAAAGTTATGACTGATTGCATCTTAAGCATTGGGCCGTTCAAAAAGATCATTAACTTAGTTAGCTGTCACTGATAAAATCGCTTACGCTTCCGCTTCCTTTGCTCCATAAAAGTTTTTGATGTGTTGTTAAAATTTGTGTGAACGTCATACTTAGAAATCAATCATTTAAATTGGAACTTCAAACAAAATTTAGCTGTTGACATTTTACTCATTAGGTCTGTTCCCGAACTGCACGAAACTGCCCAAAACTGCCCAATTTTTTGAAAACTGTATGAAAATTGATCAAAACGCCCAATTTTTTTAAAAAGTGTATGAAAATGGTATGAAAATTGGGCAGTTTCGTGCAGTACGGGAATAGACCTATTGTTACACAAATTAAAAAAAAAAAAAAAACCAGTTAAGAACGGCTATCGAAATTGATTGGCTTTGGTCATATTTGTCTGCGGAGCTATAAAATTTTGATTAATTTCATAACCTAAAAAAAAATGAGCTAGGTCCATCAATTGTTTCGGACCACAATGCACTCTCTCATTTTGAAATTCAAAATTTCACATTAAAAACTAACGTCAACGGACAAACTTCAATGAAAAATCTAAGCAAGCATACGTACCATTCAAAAACTGTATTTGTCAAAAATGAATAAGAAGAAGCATAGGGCTCTAGTGCCTACACCTTGTTAAATACACCTTGGGTATTACCTATTCAAAAATCAATAAAACTTCAAAATCCCTTTAAAGGGGCCGATTACCTTCGTGAGCCGGCAAGATCCTTTGTTGTTTTTCGAACTACGATTTTCAACAATTAAATCTTCATGAGGCTTGGTGTTTCGGAAGCATTAGCAAGAATGATTTAAGCCACTTTGGACCAAGTTATAATTAGTTTTTAATGCCAATACAACATGCTTTATTTTGAAATCTCGCCCACCTTGAGCTTTGAACAGAATGAGGTATTATTAATTTTATTATTTATTGTATTCGGTATGTTTTTTCGATCTACATATATATTTTTTTATTTATTCCCTGTAGGAAGAGTGGGGTCAATTGTGCCCTAGCGAGTAGTTCTCGAGTATAGGAAATAGAACTAGTACGCGAGTAGAGACACGGACAGTAGAACCTAACTAGTGGCATATTCAACAATTCAATTTTGCCCACACATTAATCTAATATATTTGCTGTGCGTGAGTCAGATAGGTCCGTGGCGTAGTGAAGGCGTATTCGCTTGGCAATATGAAGGGCTCGAGTTCGATTCCTGTCGCAGTCGAAAAAATTTGGAAGAATGACATGTTACGAAAAACTCAAATAATTGAATTGAAAAAAACACGTCTTCACCAATGCTGTCTCACAACTTTGCGCACAAATTCACTCAACAATTTCTGCCAATTTGAAACCTTTCTTTTTAATATATTTGCTTTTTATTCCTCTTAGGATTCCAATTTTTACTAATAATAAAAAAAAAAATCGGCGTTCGCTTGGCCCGGGATTTGAACCTGGGTCCTTCGAATCGCGGGGTGCACGCGCTACGCTGTGAGCTACGACAGCGCGGGGCGGTTCCCCATCTATCAACGTAGTATAGCAAATTTACTGAATTGGCCCTGTTGCCTCTACTTCTGCACTAGTTCAAACGCGACTGTCGATTTTCGAATGGCACCTCAGAGTAAAAGTTTACAGTTCAATGCATTGGCGGGGAAATTACGAGCGAGTAGTACTGTTGATTTGGGAAGTAGTCGAAGAATACTTCTGCACTAGTTCAACTTCCTACAGGGTTCAGTGAAAAATCTTTATATGTATTAATTTTTCTTCGTTTATTGGAGTTTTTTTTTTTTTTTCATTTTCTTGATCAGGGATAGCTCCTTTCGGAGTATAGGGCATATACGGTCCAACATGGGTTAAGAAAATTTCCGAATATTTTCAAATCATGGAGAAAAAAGTCAATGTTTCAAAGCAAAGCACCGGATACCGGATATCCGGTTTGCTGCGAGGCCGAGGCCGGATAACCGGATAGTTTACTTTTTTTTGTTATATATTTTTTTTAAGTTTTAAAGCCATATTGAACGGCGTAGCAATGATCCTGAGCGTTGTCGTTTGGTAGAAAAATTTCGAACGTAATTTTTTGACACAGCACACTTTTTAGTGATGCTTGTTTCGAGTGGTTGCACCGAACTGCAATGAAAAAGCTCTGAAAATGGAAATTTTCTGTGAAAATGTTAGCGGAACTGCATCCGGTTTCCTCCAATCGCTCAATTTTCAAATCTGAATTCGAAGTGCAAAGTACAATATAGCAAATCTTTAATGTCAGGCATCCGGCGGCCGGATATAGATGGTATCTACCACTATCCGATATCCGGCCTTAAATTTAGTATCCGTCGGATAGCTGATAGTGGCCGGATATCCGTTGCAATTCTATTCATCGTTTATACGGTCAAATAAGCAAATCGCGATAATTTTTAACCGCGCACAAGGCGAACGTATGAACGTAGTATGTGACTGTTCGCATGATTTTTGATTTATTTAATTTAAATTTCATATCCATTAAAGCATATGAGCCATATTGTTTGTGTGTATGTAGGTAAAAAGTTTAATTTAAAAAAAATATTTTTTTTTTGCTTCTATAGAAGTTGAATAAATTTGAAATCATAGAATTCTGAGCATATTTTCCTGTTTATATTTAGTGACACCTTGACTTGGCGCACACTTCTTTTTTTCTTTAGCTTCACATACCTACATATTTCGTGAGTTCAATTTTTTCCAAAATTCTACTAACCGTCACTAGGCTCTGAAGAGCGGTTTCACTGTATTTTTATGTTTCAATTTACACAATAATTAACGCTTTCAGGTATGTACAGGATGTTGGTATGAACACCCTTTGGTGAGCAAAAAAAAAAAAAAAAAAAAAAAAAAACATTCGATTATAAGAGCACTACATATGTATATCATTATTATGCCATACACTGAGAGAAAAGAGACTGAAAAATCTTAACGAAATACAATAGAGTCTGGATAGTGTGAGCCCCGGATAGAGTGAACACCTTTTTGGTGTGAACACATGGACTGAGACTTATACAAAAACCTTATCCCGGTGTCTTTTACTTTTCGCGAGAAGGTCGTTCAAAAATCCTTAGGAGACCAAACGTCCCCTCCTATTGGACTTCATTCAAAAACCGAGCTTCTTAAGAAAACAAATTTTTTTTGTTTGGAAACTTGTATGTTATTTCGTGTACATATTTGAATCACATAAAGGAAATTAAATATAACAAATTAACCCTCTACAGCCGATGTCTCATTTTAACAATATAATTGACCTGAGGTCTACCAGACGTCTCATCTCTAAACTGATTTTCTTCTTGAGATTCGTTACTGGGGCAATCTTGGCCTTATTTCTGATAAGAGCAAACAGTTTTCAAGCCAAAAAAGAGTTAACTGCCAGACTATGACGTCAGCTGCAGAGGGTTAAATAAAAAAAAGCGACTAGATAATTTAAACAGCTTCATTAACGTGAACAGTCTGAACAGTCTATCCAGACTCTACTGTAGTGTGAAAAAGTCACATAGCCTGGATGTGAACCCCGGCCCAATCGCATCTTAATAGTTAGTACCTCAACCAACTTTGCAAAAGTGACCGCAGAAAAAATTGGTTCCACCCGAATCCAAACCTCTTGCATTAATCTAGGTGTGTGTGTGTGTTTATGTGTGAAATCGATTTTTTGAATGCAATTTCTATGTAAAAGCCTGAACAGAAGAAATTTCATAAGGAATCATCTCTTTATTTGCTGGTTTATAAAAATAAAGTATGAAAAAATATAAAACGTCTCATGATCTCCTACTGAACTGATCAAGTAGTAGTAGTACACCTTGCCTTTTTATACTCTCCATAAAGTTTGCTTTCATTTACCAGTAGGTACATATATATACCATATATTTAATTTGTTGAGGTGTTAAGTTGTCAGGCTCATGCCAAAAATCTTTGTCGCACAGTTTTGTCTCGTTTTACGTTTACATATGTACAGTAGAATCTCAAAAATTTGGCACTTCAATAGAGCGATACGTCTAGCAATCCGGCACTCTCCGCGCGCGAGAAAAAGTTTGGAAACAAGTACCGATATAAAAATTTCGTTTAGAACAATTTAAATACATAGAGATCACATATAACCATATGTGTCACTCTCATAGATATTGCGCTGGACGTTTCGCGCCAGTAAGAAAGAGATGTTACTCGGCAGGCAAAAAATGAGCGAGAGAAAAATACTTTTGGTGAGTACCTAAGTGAAAAATTTTCATTTTGGTGGGTACTCAAGACCGTGGTGGGTACTCAAGGCCGGGGTGCGAAGAGCCAAAATGGAAACGGCTCCTGAGTGACATATTAGGTGTAGTAAAAAGAAATCCATTATTTTTGCATTAAATTGAGGGCTTTATTTAAGATAGTTAGAATGACCCGATTTAGGTCAAATATGCGCCGTTTTGTTCGATAACTTGTTGCCATTTTAAAGCTAATTTCATTATGCCTCTCTCATAGAAGCCCTCGTTCCTATTAGCAAAAAATTGAGACAGTCGAATTTCAGAAGCCTCTCTTGAAGCGAATGTTTCACCAGCAAAATTGTTCGCCATGGACAGGAACAGATGGTAATCACTTGGTGCCAGGTCCGGACTATAAGGTGGATGCAGAAGAACCTCCCAACCAAACTCCCGGAGCTTCTGGCGAGTCACTATCGATGTGTGTGGCCTGGCGTTGTCCTGATGGAACACAATTCCTCTCTCCTATTGGCCAAAGCTGGCCGCTTATGGGCGACTGCTTCCTTCAGACGGTCCAATTGTTGACAGTAGAGTTCCGAGTTAAGAGTTTTGCCGTATGGGAGCAGCTCATAGTAGATAATTCCCTGCCAATCCCACCAAACACACAACAAAACCTTCCTGGCCGTCAATCCTGGCTTGGCCACCGTTTCCGCCGGTTCACCGTGTTTCGACCACGACCGTTTTCGCTTGACGTTGTCGTAAGTGACCCACTTTTCATCACCAGTCACCAACCGCTTCAGAAATGGGTCGATTTTGTTGCGGTTCAGCAGCGATTCGCAGATGGAAATTTGGTCTGTGAGGTTTTTTTGCGTTAACTCGTGTGGCACCCATACATCGAGCTTCTTTGTGTATCCAGCCTTATTCAAATGGTTCCAAACGGTTTTTTGTGCAATCTTTAGCTCTTTTGCAATCGAAACAGTGCTAACATGACGGTCGGACTCGATAATTTCCATGATTTTATCGACATTTTCGACAATTGGCCTTCCAGTGCGTGGTGCATCCTTGACATCGAAGTTACCGGAACGGAATCGACGAAACCAAAATTGCGCATGATTGGCTGTTACAGTATCAGGTCCATAAACGCTATTCACATTTTCAGCTGCCTGGCTTGCGTTTTCTCCCTTATCGAAGAAAAACTGTAAAATGTAGCGAATTTTCTCTTTGCTGATGTCCATCTTTGACAAGCTCTCAAACAAAACTGAATCAATCAATCAAAAAAGTGTCAAAAAAGCTTTTTTAGTAGGAACTGTCATCTTTCTAATGCCCCCTAGCGGAACACGATCGGACTTATACAACGCGAGATGCAGATAAATAACGTCATCTATTGGAAAAATAATGGATTTCTTTTTACTACACCTAATATATAGTTTTATATGATAGAGATTCTGCTATATATTGAAGTAACCTCACCGCGATACGTTATGATTTATACTTCTATTCAATGAATGACGTACCATGGTGGAGGATCTTTAAAGCATACGTTGATGTAAGCATGCGAAGTAGAGATGGGTGCGGGTTAAATATTTGAACACCAACTTGACAAAATCACGAATCAAGTACATACTTGGAGAAATGTGGTGGTGTATCGGAATCGACGGATCGTATCACCTTAACTGGATTAAGTTTACATACATACATATGAGATCACATGTAATCGTAAATGCTAAATGGAAAAGTTCGAGTATATTTAATGCGGTAGAAAAATTTCAACTTTACAGTACCGAAAAGGTTTCAACGAGCTCTCGGATATAGTATGACGTGCTCGAAGGAGTTATCCAGTTTAAATTTTCCTTCATTTTAATAAAAGAATTTCTATAAAATTCACACCGCTTTGGAAGTTATGGGCGGGAAATGTTAAAAAGAAGCGAAAAAACTTGTGAATTTTTGAGATTTTTAAAATATTTTTATCTACTAGTTTGAGTTGCGTCTGTTATTACGTTAGTTCTTTTTGTCCGAATCTAAGCTAAAACTTTGTTATAGACCACAAGTAAAAGTTAAAAAAAATGCGTAACTTAATTCTCGGTCACACTTTTCGAGATCGATTTCATAATTGACAATCGAGCCAATCGAGTAAAACTAAAGATGGGAATTTCCTACATTTAGAGCAAGTACGATTAAGAAGTAGAGCTATAAAATATCGTTACTATTCGGTAAAAAGTAACGATTACTGCAGCCAGTAATCAATGACGTCTCGTTACTGATGAAAGTATCTCATTACTAGTATTTTTTTTTTGCTCACATGCCAGCTGATGGCTGTCGTAGCAATTAAGAATATATAATATAATGGATACGCAAAACAGTATGGTATTAAAGTGAGTTGCGTTGATATTTGATAACTAAATACTGGGTAAAGATTCAAAGAGCATGAGAGAGCTTTGATTAATTTATCAACATTGAGTTACTCATGCAACAGTATTCGTTCGCGAACACTATTTAAAAAGTACTTAGTAACAATTACTTGACGAAAAATAACGAATAAACTTTAGCATTTTTACAGCTCTATTAAGAACTGCATTAAAAAAAAAAATTTTTTTTTCTGTGCTTAGGCCCGGGCTCAAGTCGGTTGTCAGAAACCACCACCCACAAAAAATACTACCCGCACCAATCTCTTAAAAAAGTTTTCTTTTGTGGTCACTGAGCAAAGCTTTATTAACAAAAATTTTAATAAATACAAAATTCATTACGATCTCGGATGGGCATTTTCATCCCGGTGCTTTCATACCGTATCAAATCATATGAAGAAAATTTATCGCAAAAATTTTTTTTTCGAAATTATTGCCTGCTCTTTTGTTTTTAATGATTTTAGGTGTCCACATTTTTATACATACATATATAAATAAAAACATATATGTTGGCTTGGTCAGATATGTACCTATGTATGAACTCGATTTCGTTTTTATTTCATTACGTCCCATATCACTGCATTCTGTTCCATTCTGTTCCATTTCGCTTCATTCTGTTCCATTCCGTTCACAAGAACATCAATGATTGGCTATTTGAACTGACTCTTTGACGGAAGCTTTAGAAACGTTCTTCCGACAAAATGGTTCCTCTCTCTCTCTCTTTCTCTATCTCTCTCTCTCTCTCGCTCTCAACGTTCATTACCTTCGCCAAAAACACGCTGGTTCCCAAACATCATTGACGTTCATTAAAAGAGAAATAAACAACAAAAATGCCTACAGAAATAAACAATGACTTATTTTAGTTTACAAGATCAATCGGACTCGCGTTCGCTTTCCGATTCTTTGGATAATATTCCGTCAAATGTATTTGGATCTGAAGGGATTGTGACACGCTTTACACTTCCGCTTTCCTATGGGCGCAAAGAAGCTCGGCAGAAACGACTTGGGTAAAAAAAAATTACTAATCCTTGTTTTTTTTTTTTGTTTCGTGCTATGAATTTTGCAGATTAATCGTTTAAATCGAAAAACTTCAAAAAGAAAATTAATAATAATAAAATGTCTTCCAGCGACGTAGATATACATATATATATATATATAGTATTGGGCGATCTTGGGAAGTCTTATATTCTCTAATGGGATTATATTATATTGACGGTATCCTTCCCTCTATACACGCCGCTGTTGAACTTATTACTCAAATTATGCATTACAGTTGGTCTATAAAATATTTAATATAATTATACAATGCTACAGCGTTTCTGCCATTTTTTTCTAATGGTTATTTTTTGTTACTAAAGGGCCCCCCTCAATCCAAAAAGGTCAATGGTTTGATGGATTTAAGTAGCGTTTCCGATATATGGCCCAAAATGTGAAAAAAGTAAATTTTCTCTACTTTGCCCCATATTTCGGGGCAATTCTTATACGGTAATTGAGTTATGGCCCGAAATATGGGACAAATATGGAATGAGGGAACCCTAAGCTAACACAAAATAACCAATAGAAAAAAAGGGCATGAAAAAAAATTTTTTTTTGTAGCATTGTGTTATTCAAAAAAAAAAAAAAAAAAAAAAAAAATCGCTGGCCCATTGCTGGGGGTGATTTATAAGGGCCAAAACATTTCTATTTATTTGAAAGAGTTTGTTTTTAGGGAATAAAATCGATATTAGAGCACTTTTTCGTTCATTATAAGGTATTAAGGGCTGTCCATTAATTACGCAAGATTTTTATTACTGTTTTCACGTTCGTGTCTTAAGTCTTTGCGCAGACAGTTCTGTTATAGAAAGGGAGATAGATAGAGCAAAGACTTAAGACACGAACGTGATTACGTGAACAGTAATAAAAATCGTACGTAATTAATGGACAGCCCATTATAAGGATAACAAAATATTAAGTAAAGATAAGAATTTTCTAAGAATTTTGACGCTAAAATTTTTAAAAAATACTGATTACAACTAGTCTAGTTTGAGTCTAGTTCCAAACTGGTCCAAAAAGGACTAGTTGTAATAAGTTTTTTGAAAAATTTTAGCGTCAAAATTCTTAGAATTTTTCACTTATTCTATATATAAATTTTCATCGAAATCGGACGTCATGCATTTTTCGGATTTTTTGGGTTTTGGTCCAAAACTCTCTAAACTTCTTCTTTATCCCCATTTATCATAATTTCGAAATATTTATATTTTATTTAAGAGTGATCGGCAGTATACAGCACGAGCCAGTATCAGCCCGATCACTTTGAAGATTCTTACACCAAATTGATTATTCTAACAAACAATTCTTATATTTATACTGAATTTCTATAGGGTGATGGATTGACTGCCCTTTGCTTTGTGACTCAATAGTCAAATATGCGAAAGAGGATCGCTAGAATCGGATGGCACATGTGCAATCGATTAGTGCATGATTCTTTCGTTTGGGTCGATTGTAATTAGAGCGAGCGTGGAGTTGGTGTTATGACAAAGAATGTGGTTAGGTTGAACTAATAGTGTGAGGTCGCAATGCACTTGCATTGGACGAAAGTGTATAATTACGGCGTCTGCTGGAATGCCGAAATTGGATTTAGAAATATGTAGATATGAGTTTTGTTCGTTTGTGTTAAGGGCGTATTAATACAAGGTAACATTTGAATGCTTTAAGGGTGTTTTAAAATGAGGCAACGTTTGAATGTTGCTTAGTAGCCTTTATCCATGACAGCGTTTTTCGAAAATTGTCTCCTACACCCGAAATTCAAATGGGACTTGAACGAAATTTAGCACTTATGCTTCCTTTGTAGCCATAAACATACTCCTCGAAATATTTCAATGAAGCTTAGAATTTGAGCGTATATTTAAGCCTCCGGTTAGAATTCGAAAAAATTGTAAAAGTGGGCGTGGCAAAGTGGGGATTTTCATAAAGAAATTGAACAAAAGTCGGTATATGGGGCCCCTTATGGCCTTAAACACCTCTTGATACACAGAGAAAAAAAACCAACCAGAAAACTGGTAAAATCAAAAGGAACAACATACAAAACGGCTTCAACAAGGAATTTTTTTATTTTAACAATTTTTCTTGTTGGCAAAAATGAAGATTTTCCTTTCGAATCCACCATATTTCAGGTTGAATTGAAATGATAGTTTTCAAAAATGGATCTTAATTTATATTGTTGAACCAACCACGGACGTAATTGAAATGACAAGATAATTTTTAAAATAAAAAAAATTTCCAAAAAAAAAATACCTATACAAGAAGAAATGTCAAAACAAATTTAATTAATAAAACGTTCAAAGCAAATGGCCACAGAGCCCTCTGCTGAACATAACCCCAAAAATAGCCATCGGACGGACTTCATCCGATTTTGTCACTCCGTTGTCGTGACTGCTTTCGCAATGTTCTAAGATGAATAAATATCTTATATGTCCTATTTTATAAAACAAATGAGAATTATACCGAACGAAAAGAAATGTTATTAAACATATATCCTTTAAATCAACCAATAATGTTGTTGACTCAACCATTTTTCTTTTAAAATTTTTGTTCTGCTCGAAAATCAAAAGGACAGTAAATAATAATGCGCCCTTTTAAAAAAATCATGGTTAAGTTCGTTCAGTGTATTAAAAAATATTTGAACAAGTGTGTCTGTGTCGGGTATTCTATTGCCAGGATCGCCCGACTACAACACCCTTACTTGTTTTAAACTTGAAATGTGAGCTTTTTCGTAATGTGTATTATTCTCAAATTTTGTATTAACTTCGACAATTTGAACTTTAAAGCCACCTGACCCTCCCTGATACTATGCCTTCAATAACACTGGCTTACAAATAATTACTTTTCATTTTTTCAGGAGTTCTAAATTGAATTTTCTTATGGACTTTCGACTTCTAAACACGAAAAAAAAAATACTTAAAAGATTTTTCTAGAACTGTTTTTTTTATATAGACTTTGAAAAGAAAGGGGGTATAGCTGCTTTTTCGAGCAGAACTCGAAAGAACATCATCCGATTTGAACAAACTATCCCTTAAATTAAAGAAAATTAACTCCTCTAAAAATTTTTTCAAAATTAAATTTGAGATCGGTCGAAAAAAATCAAATTAGGGACACCTTTAAATCTAAAGTTTTAGTGAAAATTCATAAAATTTTTCCATTAAGCTCCCATAAATTTTACTTAAATATAGTTTTTTCTTGTTTAGGAGGCCAAAAGTCTTAAAAAAGTGCATTAATATTAGCTGGGCAAAAATGCTGTAAACTAGTGTAATAGGTGGTTCCATTGTACGCTCTAATAAATGTGATTAAAACCAAATTTTATACGCTTAGTAATACATAGCAGAATGAATGTGTGCACCTACATACATACACACATGAGTCTAGATCAGGGGTCGGCACGCTAGGAACAATTTTTGCGACAGCCACTCACACGTATTGCTTACGCTCTTGTCTCAGTTTGACGGGATCAGCCGAGCATGCAACATCGAGAGCGGGTATGCGGAAATTTATAGCTTTTTCCGTCAGTTTCAGCTCTTTTATGGTACTTCTAGCTTTTATTTTTAGCTAGTTTCAGCATTTTTTTGGTTTATTTTCGGCTATTTTTAGTAGCCGCTGTGCTCTCACTCACACAATTACATACCCATTTTGCCGACCCCTGGTCTAGATCAGTGTTTCTTAACCAATAATCCGCTAACCTTCATAAAAGTCTATACCATGATACAAAGAGAGCAAGATAGCGCCATTTCGGGTACCGCTATTTTGTAGCATTCGCATTGTTGTTGTTTCCCATGCTAAAGTATAGTTGTGACGTTGGGCTTAACATGCTGAAATGGCGCTATCTTGTTTTCTTGTATCATGAGTCTATACAGGTGCAAAATGTATGTAAATGTGTGTAGCAGCAGCTGCTAGCAAAAATAGCCGATTAAACACCATGCTGCAAAAGTAAAAATAAAGTAGGGATGCTATACTGACAGACCAAGTATTATGGAGATTTTAAGGCCATTAACGGCTCTCGATATACCGTCTTGTGATGTCACTGAATAGCAATACGTGTGAGTATTCGCAAAAACTTGCTCCTTGCCGACGTCTATACATTGTATATGAAATTTGTAGAATTCAAATGTTGCATAAATGTTGTACGGGCTATAGAATAGCTGTCCGATGGTGGTCTGCATTCAGAATCAGAACTATGTACTTACGGCAAGTCCATCATAGCAAAAAAGATTAAGAACCACTCAAAAAGTAGGGGTGTTTACAGTCAGACCAAGTATTATGGAGATTTTAAAGGCCATTAAGGGCCTCATATACCGTCTTTTGTTCAATCTTTATATGAAAACTGCCCCTTTGCCACGCCCACTTTTCCAAATTTTTCGAATTCTAATCGGAGGCTTAAATATATGTATATAAAATGGTCCGATGGGGTCCATTCTCGAACTTGTTCTTACTCAAGTCCCTTTGAGCACGCGTAGAAAATTTCGTCAAGATAGCTGAACTCCTTCGATAAGAAAACTGTATAACAGACAGACCGACAGACCGCCAGATAGACACTCAGACGTACATGGCTAAATCGAATCTCCGGGTATAAAAAATAGGCTGCTCCTCACCGTCCACTTATGTAGGATAGGATTAACTTTTCAATATTTCGCCTGATTGTTGTAAGTTCACAGGACATCGTGTGCATACATTAAATGGCAACAAAAGAAAACAAATTTGATTCATACGAACAGGTTGGCCGGTAAGCATAAGCGAGCATGAAAACAGTCTCCGTCACAGTGTCTCGATGGTCTGCTATGTAGTACAATTCAATTAAAATGAAAATTTCCATTCGGAAAACACAATATTTAAGCATATTATCATAATCCACTGGTGGAGTCAAGACACATGACACATTGTAGCCCAGGAGCTTTAAAATTCATTTAAGATATTTATAAAACAAAATCGCAATGGCGGGGCTCAATAGCTTAAGCAACGGAGCGATGAAAAGTGAATTTTTTTCAAGAATAAAAAAGAGTAATCCACTTTTTCTTTTTGAAAAAAATTCTACGCCACTGTAAAAAAAAAGGACTAGCAAATAATTTCTAATTTTCAGGCATATCGAATTTTGAGTGTCCATATGCTTCAAAATTTATATGCAAATGAGCGGAACACATATGCACATACATTTGTATGTAGGCGTGGGTGTTCGTGTGCGTGCATGAATGTTTGTTGTGTGACAAATTCGAATCACTTGTTTAAAAATAATTGAAGCATACTTACAAGAGTTTTTTCCATTTAACAGACGATATGATTTCGAAATTTCAATAAATTTACATAAAAAATTTTGTTTTTTAATCTAATATCGACCCTTGATCCATTATTTATTCTTAGTTTGCGTTCATATTACTCGGGCTTAGAGGGTCCAAATATGTATTTCTGATATGAAATGTTCATTTTTTGGCAATCGAAAAAAATCTTTTTTCTGATTGCCGGAAGTGGAAAGGAATTATATACATATACGGAATTTTTTTTTTCACTTTGAAGCTCTAATTACACTAGTTTACAAATATGTAATTATGTTTTATTTTTTCAGGACATCTAAATGAACTTTTCTTATGGTCTTTGGCCTTCTGAACACGAAAACAGTATTTAGGACCACCTTTCTAGACTCGCTTCTTTTGTATTGATATTTGAAAAATGACATTTTTTAAAGCAGCTTTTTCGAGCAGAACTCGGCAATGCATCATCCGATTTGAACAAACTATCTTTCAAGTTAAACAAAAATTAACCCCTCTAACACGTTTTCTCACAAAGTTTAAGGACCGACCAAAAATATAAGAATCTGCAGACCGTAAAACCTTAAAAAAAAAACACCTTTCTTTCGTTTCTTTAAATCCCTCATATTTTTCCTTTTATCGGCAATTAAAAAACGAACTTCTTCTTGCGTATTTAAATTTCCTGGCCCGATAAACGTGACCAGCTCGTCCATTTTGCTCGATCGGTTGCATCATCTGAGGTGAGTCCTACATCCTCAAGGTCCCCATTTACTGTGTCCATCCAACGCTGTTTCGGACGCCCTCGCGTCTGCCTGCGACCTTGTACTTCCAGTGTGTAGCCCTTCTTTGTCAAGCTCTCCTCATTTGCTCTCAGAACGTGTCCATACCAGCGTAGCCTTGCTTCCCGCATTTTCCCAATAATTGGCGCAACAACTCCATAGCGGCTACGAATGTCCACGTTTGGTACATGGATCAACACCAGTCAGTCCGGATATCCATCGAAGCATCTTTGTTTTTATAACACTAAATCATCTTTCTGCTACCTTTGTTAATTTTAGACCCACAGAACTGTAAAGGGCGACTGGCCTGATGACTGTGCGGTAAATTTTGGACTTTAAGCGGTCGCTTATCTTTTTATCGCACATAACTCCAGTAGTTGAACGCCACTTAAGCCAAGCGGCGTTAACTCTCTCAGTAACTTCTCGAGCGGTCGTCCCGTAAGCAGAAAGTGTCGATCCAAGGTATTTCAATTTTTCGGTCCTTGGTAGGTCAGTGTTGTTTATTTTGATGGTTCCTGCTTCGCATGGGTCTGTTGTCATGTATTCCGTTTTTCCGACATTTAAATGCAGGCTAAACATAGACAATCTATAATGCCAGTCTTGTACTTGCCGCTGTATGTTGGTCTTATTGGTAGAGGCAAGAAAAATATCGTCTGCATAAGGAAGATAATTTTGTTCAAATTTTTTATTTAAAGCTGGTTCTTAAATAAACAAAATATGATATTAACTTTCAAAATCAGTGCACGAATGAGAAAGTTATAAATTTATAAGTGAGGGAAAATAAAGGCAATGTAAGCAATGAACATTCATCCTGAAAGTATGCAACGTATTTTTGTGATAAGGCTTACATTTACAATTTTCAATATGGGAATTCATTCGAACCCTCGAAGGAGTTAACTCTGAGAACTTCTTTGCGTTAACTGTCAAAATACATGGAATCTTTGACGGCTGTTTAAAAAGTTCTCAAAGTTCACAAAGTTCGAGGTCTGAATGAATACCCATAATAATTACATTGCTGTGTTTGTTTTAAACTAGAATTATTAAATGACCAAATTTTTTTTTTGAAGCTCTTTCTTTTTACAATTTCCGTTTGTTTCTGAAATCTTCTTCAACTGGAAACCAATTGCCGTGCAAAGTACACAAACAAATCATTTGACTGTAATCATCAGAACTCGGATTTTGTTGACTTTTATAAATTCAAAGCATACTTTGTGGAGTAAAAGTGTTGTTCAACTCAGAAAAAGTTAAAATTCAAATCGATTTTTAACTTCAATATGATTTTTTATTTTTGAAGTTAGAAAAGTGGTTTGAAGTTCAACTTCACAAAACTCATACGCAAAATGTTGGTAAGCAAATTTTTTTTCCCCATAAAGTATGCTTTACAATTTTTAAAAGCAACAAAATCCGAGCCCTGGTAATCATAGTATACGAGTACGAGAGCGACAAATGGTTACTACATAACGGGTGACAACTAAAAATCTGGGCTAATCTTATAAGGTCGCTGCTTCCATACGCTTTGACTTTCGAAATTTTGTCTTGCTTTATTAATTAGGTTATTGTATCATCATTGTATGATATGACGTATTCTCATTTATCTGCTATGGTAACTGGTAAAATGACTTCGACGCAATAACAGGTCCGCGCAGGCATTGTACGCTTTAATTAAAAAAACAACAATTGCACAGGTTCACTTTTCTTCACCTTTAGGTTTTCTCTAGCTATGATTGTAGCTTTTCTGCCTGGACCAGGTTGCCTTCTACTCTTAATGATTCACGAAAGAATAAATTGTGCTTTTTAGCAAAATTCGTTCAAGAAAAGTGATTTACTTGCATAGCACTAATGTTTGTCATGTCATAAATGATGTACAATTTTAACAAGACAAACGTACAATGCTTGCGCGGACCTGATTATTAGCGATCAGACAGTCATTTATACCAGTTACTGCATAGACAATGATAATCTTATGAGTTAATACGTTGATTTGTTTTTTTTTTTTTTGTATCGAATGAGTTTCTATATTGATGGATACAATAATGCCGTAGCATTAATCGGTGGAGAACGCTTTAGATCTAAACTTCACGTCCGTTTACTAGAGTTCTAAGCGTATGTTGAGCTTATGCCTGCAGCGTGCCTCACTCTTATGATGAAAAAAATGATTTTTAGCAACTGAATAACTTGCCTTCAGTATTTTTAGTTGTGTTTTCATAAATGTCCGATGTTATTCGTCACATACCACCTAAAAAATTAGTCTTATGATCAATAATTATAGCAAGACAATGAATTCAACAAAGTTGTATCATTAAAACATAAGATTTTAGATAATAAAATTAGTAAAAAGTTGATTTTAGAAGTTATTTTTTACAATTAAGTTTGATTTTGGTTTTTTTTTTTTTTTTTTTTTTGTAGTGGAAGATGGAAGTTTCTATATTTGATAAGGTTTCAAAGAATAATTGCCGGTAGCATTGCATTCGGTGGAGGAACTGTTCTTTCAGATCCGTGGTTTTGTGGGAAAACTTACATCGTTCCGGTTTTGACTAGGAAAGTTCTAAGCTGTCTGATTTCTAGTTCGATTGCCTTTATGATGCCCTGCAGCAGTGCTCTCCATCTCTCTTATGATGGATAAAAAAATTTGATTGTGTGCTGAAAGAGGTCCAAACTGACATATTAGCTTGCCTTCTAGGTGATAAATATCACCCTAGGATTCGCCTAGAAAAATTTTGCATAAATGTCCGTGGTCGCTATATCGATCACATACACAACCCTAAGTATTATAAATGAATATTCCCCGGAGATTTTTACCCGAGAGATTTTTCTCCGCGGAAAAAGGTAGTGTTCTTGTTGCATCAATAAAGGAAAAACACTGAAAAACTGTATTTTGCTTAAAAATGTGCAAAATGCTGGATTCTTTTTTATTCACTTTCCCACTGATCTGCCGGGCAGGGACCGTAACGGTTATAACGTTTTTAGATAAACGTCAGTTAATAACGGTTATTGTAAGACGAAAATTTTTTCCAGGCTGAGATCGAATTTTTGCAATATTTTTGATGATTAAGCCTTTCCTGTTTTCGGCTAAGCAATACGCCATTTTGAAAAACTTTGGATGCAATTCTATACTTAATTACTTCCCCTTTTAGAATTTATCAAAAATAGGCGTGGCCCGCCCATTTTACCTTAAAGGCATTTTTGAAATATATTAAACGAAAAGGCCTATTCACTTTATGCTCGGAATATACATATAACGATTATTCAGGCTGGAAAAAATAATTAGCCCAGAATAACGATTATTCAGGCTGGAAAAAATAAACGGCAAAAAATAACGGTTATTTTTTGACTTAAAAAAAAAACAAAGATTTAAAAATTATGTGTTCAAATTGAAGTCAAGGACGTGACAATCACAACTGTGTCTTCAAAATGTTTCTTCGTCAAGGATTTCCCTTTGCTTTTTTTGTTTAAAGTTTCGCAAATAACCGTTATTTTCGGTCCCTGCTGCCGGGAGAAACTCCCCGACAGTGGAAATGGGTTCAAAAAGTATCCAAGTCCATACATTTTCGCGCAAAATACACATTGATTTAGTGGCTGAGATCCGATGAAATTTTTGCAAGTCAATTTTGGATGATTGATTTTTTGCTTTCTCAGACGCTTCGAAGAAAAGACTTTCTCCTTTTTCTTCGAGTCTATAGAGAACCGCGACCAATCCACTGAAACCCGGAACTTATTTTTCTAAAATTCCAAGTCATATTGTATTCAAATTATTTACAGGAGGTGCCAACTTGTACCCATAATTATAATGTGTTGGGGGTTATGGTTGTTAGTTGTCTCTTGATTCGGATATTCGAAGCTATCATCCAGTACCGATGAAATGCATTTACATGAGCTTGGGAACGAGTACTAATGGAAATGGTGAATCGAAGAAATTTTATAAAAAAAATAAAAAAAACTTTTCCTTCAATGGACAAATAAAAGAACAACTAGGGTGTAACCATAGTCCTTTGGAGATAAAAGTCACCCACTGAAGAAAGAAAGTTTTAATGAATAATCAAGCATTTATTGTTGAAATGGGAAGAAAAATTTAAAAAAAAAGATAGCTCAAAAATATTGTTCAAGGCTATTTGTTTATTTAACTATTAGCTTTTTTTCTTAACTTCATTCTTTCGTTGTCTTAAGCTTGTCGTCCTTTTTGTACAAAATTTGAATTCGTTGTTGACAAATTTAGTAATTTGTTTTCTTTTCTATTTTTTCGCATTTGCCATGCAAAGTTTAATTCAGGTCATAATGATAAATGTTTGCATAAAGTATTCAAGAGTAGAATTTTGATGTCATAGCGTTGCGATTTCATGATGCGATGGCAGATATGTATGAAAACGAGATTAGCCGGCATAAAAACGGGAAATCATTTAGACAGTTAGTCAGTCGGTCTGTCTGTCTGGCAGTCTGTTTAGTCTGTCCATCCGGACCTGGACCGGACAGGAAGCAGACAGAGTCCTCCCATTTGCGAAATTGAAGAAGCAAAGCAAATTTAATCAAATGGGCTTTGGACAGGCAAAAGAAGAAAAAATAAGGAAGAAAAGAAAAAAAAAAAATAAATAAATAAACAAAAATTAAAAAATATAAAAAAAGGAAAAATATAAAAATAAAAAATTAAAGAAGAAAACAGAAAAAAAGTAAAAGAAGAATAAAAAACAAAACGAAAAGAAATGAAAGAAAACAAAGAATAAGCAAATATCTGAATGTGAAAGGAAAATATTCGTAATTTGAAAGTTCTTGTTACGGAATTAATGTGTCTCTGCATTTGTATATTTCTATAGACATATGTGTGTACAGGTATACCCATTAGTAATTTCGACTACTCTCCAACTATTCCTGAACTGGTCACAAAAGCAACAGTTAAAATTCTGAAAATTTTAAAACACTTTTTCATTTTATGGGATCTTACTCCGTGGTAGTGGCTCTGGGATAGCGTAGGGGATGCGTGCTATGCTCTTGATACCAGGGTCCGAGGTTCGATTCCCGGCACAGGCGAAACGGAGTGTAATGTTCCAAGCCTAGCACTGGTTTTTCAAAAATCGCATGTTAGGGGCACACTACATAAAAAGACATACACTCACACAAAAACACAAGAAAACCTCCTTGGTATCACAATGGGCCGATTAACGGCCTAAGTGGCAGCCACTTCAACCTACCTACCTACCTACCTACCTACCCCCTGGCAAAATGCAGGCACTCTGACCATAATAGATCTATTATGCTCATTCAGTGCTATATAAAGTTCGTTTTAAAACTGAATTTACCCTAGGTAAGACCACAAAGAAAGTATAAAATGCCTATGTACTACGGGTTTAAAACGAATTAATCGGAAATTTGGGGAAAAAACTAGAAAAGCATTTAATAAGATTTTTTTCATACCAAAATGGATTCTGAAGTCAAAAAATCTAAGGTAATTTCGAAATGTTCACTTTGATGGCAAAAAAAAAAAAAAAAAAAAAAACAACAGGTCGTTTTTTTCTTTTTCTGAAAAGTTTATTTCTTTCCTTGTAACTCCTCAAGATTAGAATTTTGGAACCCCGTCTCATATGATTTTTTGTTCACCATGATCTCTTCTGCCAACCTTATAAAAGAAATCACTTTATTTCGGTAGACCAACGGCATACGAAATCCCCTTTAGTAAATAAGCCTCGTTATTACTGTTGGGTGTATAGACGCATACCTATATACATATTTACCTATATACTTATAAATATTTATTCATACGTATTTATTTTATTATGCATTCGAACATATTTAAATTTGAAGTGAAATATTTTTTCCAGCTCATCACCGGATTCTTTAAATGCGGATCGTAGCGATAAGTCTGCAATGGGCTCCGCTTCGCCGCAGGCACTTTACAAATTGGTGGTTCCCCTGTTGCGCTGTGAAGTGGCAGAGGTACGCGATGCTGCCGTCAACGCTCTTGGAATGATAAATCACGATGCTCTTAAGTAAGTCTGATGTTCACTCGAAGCATATTAAACCGAATCAAATGGGTGGGCTTATTGATGCGGTTCACCCTCTAATCGTACAATTACAGATGTGTAGACTATAATAGAAGTGACAACAGAGAATTCTATAGACATACTTAATAATATATGTACATATGTATATGTGTACATACCTATTTATATGCAGCGAAAGTTTCCCCCTCCCTTAGTCAGAGGGCATTTTCGATTAGAAGCGTTCTAGATATTTTGTTTTGGATTAACCTTTCTCACCGTTTCGAAAATGGAACCTGGTTGTCCGTGACCGTGAATCGAACATTTGTTCTGCGTGTCCTCTAATTTTGCTGTAATTAAATCCGAATTGTAAAAAGATTTTAATGACAAGAGAAAAGCCAGAGTCGGGAAAATTGATTGCCAGTGTGAGAGCATATCGAATTGCTAGAAAAGCCGAAATCATATAACAGTAAAGTTAGATATTTTGAAGCGAGTTTAAAAATAAACCTAAAGCTTACATAAAACAAAATGAACTGAACCGTGTACGTGCGTATCCACATGTAGGTTTTCCGTTCGGAATATTGTCCTTGTTTTTCTGTTCATCTGAAAGCCAAACAAGAGCGAGAATAATATCTTTATGAAAAGTGAGCCGGCACAGCAAGCGTTCAATGGCGCACAGTGGAATTTTTTGAGTGACAGCAAATCGATTTTCTGACAGCTGTACTTCAAAATTTGAATAATGCAGTTTTATTCAGAAATTTTTTACTATCTCAAATCGAATCGTTAATGTTATAGAGAAGTTTCTGAAAGATTTTGCTCCACAAAGTGATGCAGATTTCGATTCAATGAAGTGAGTGAATCGTTTTGAAGATTTTCGCTTCTAACCATTTTATTTGTGGCTCTAGGATAGCGTAGGGCATGCATGCTATGCTCTTGATCTTGATGGGTTTGAGGTTCGATGCAAGGCACAGGCGAAACGGAGTGTAATGTTCCAAGCCTAACCAGTGGAATATTATGTTGGCTGTGAACAAGTCCGCGCGTCTTTCAGAGCGGACGCCTGACAGTGTCAGCGAGGTGGAGCGAAAAAGTCATGCCCGATTGTCATTTACATTTTGAACTCGTCTTGCTTGAATCAACAAACACAAACACAAGAAAAAACCCCTCGTGGTGTCACGGCGGGCCTATGGCCTAGGTACACCACCTGGGTGTCAGCCACTCCAACATACATATATACATACATACATACCATTTTATTATATTTTACATTAAAATATAGATAGGGTAAGGTCACCTTAAGTGGACTGTCACTTAGAATGGACCACTTAAATGTTTACTATGTTGTGACAGTTGAAATGTCAAACTAATATAACAGCCAAATTTACTGCGAACGTCAACAGTAAAGGTGAGATGACACTACGTGTCCAATGCACGAATATTTGCTCACTGACGTCATAAACATTGCACACGTAATGAAATCAACGAATAATTTGTTTGCTCAAAATAATTCTTACAATATTTTACAAATAAAATGTGTGCGTTGCACACGTAATGTAATCAGCCCAAATTTCAACTGCACAAACATTTTGTAAAAATATGTACACGTGAAACTGTTTCCTCATACAGTACAATCTGCTGAACATTTGTTTTTTTGTGTGAGATTAGAACACAGTTTAGGCAAATGCTTAAATACTGTCATTACTTTTAGTTTTAAAGATTTCGATTATCTTAACTGTCTCTGAAATCTCTAAAGTTGGACATTATTTTCATTGCAATCTTTTAAAAACGAAACCTAGTAACATTGCGCAATCAACATGTGTGATTTGTCCATATTTTGTGCGAGAAAATGTTATGTGTGCAATTATTTTTCAGATGTGTCACACATTTTTTGAGCAATTATATGTGAATTGCACACGTAGTGTCATCTCACCTTAAGTTATAAAGCTTCCATCTGAGCACAGGTGTTTTGTTTAAAAGCGAGCGCTTAAAAAAGAAAAACAGTGAAAATAATTTTGAAAATAATTTACGTCATTTTGCATCTTTGTGCCTACTACGAATAGTGCCAAAGCGAATTGTTAAACTTAGGAAGTATATTTCTTGTTAGTTTGGAAATTGAACTTAATAGTTCAAAGTCATTTGGAAATATAAGTAGATGCTGGAACAAGTTTTGGTGGCTCACTTGAAATCGTATGATTCACCTTGAATGGACCACTGCTTGCAATCTTCAGTGGACCGTAAAAAAATGTTTATTCTTAATATAAATTTAGCATTTTTATGGATATAAATTAGTGATGCCACGAATAGTGGATTTGGCCGAATACCGAATACCGAATATTCGGTCAACCTCTCGGCCGAATAACGAATATTCGGCAACCGAATATTCGGCACGTAGTAATGACAGCTTGAGCCTACTCGCGACTAGCTGAGTCAAGGCAAAAGCTACCGCTGAAAAATTTGCCCACTGTTTAAAATGTTCGAAGAAAATTTAGAAGAAGCTAGCGTACATTTAATATTTCTAAGGAATAAATAAGCAAATCTGCTGTATTTTTAGATTCTCGTTAATTAAAATTTATTTTTTACGTTATTGTGAGAAAAATTAATTTGTAGTTACTGCTGATTTTTTAATAAGTTATTTCTACTATTCGGTATTCGGCGAATATTTTAACTATTCGGCCGAATACCGAATACTGAAAAATGACGCCGAATAGGCCGAATACCGAATAGTGGTCGAATATTCGTGGCATCACTAATATAAATAGACTTTGGAACAGTGTTAACTAGTTTTATGAGCTTTCTAAATCTTTTTTTTGATTTTTAAATAGAATTTGGGCATGTCGTCCAGTACTGCTTCAGTATCAAAGGCTTTTTTACATGCAAAAATTGTGACTCGGATAATGACACTGAATCCGATGCTCAGTTCAAAAACTTTTGTTGTTATGTGGTTCTTAGAACTTTCGACCGTATTTTTTTGAAATTGTCGTTGGATGGTCCACTCAAGGTTGCAAGATAAAAAAAACTACACTTTTTTCAAAATCAAATATATTCTTTTATAAACAACATTTTGACGTTCTGCTACCATGGAAAGTTTCCTAGTAATATCGACTAACGAATGATATATAAAAACGACGGTTAACCTTCTTCACCACATTTTTATTTAAACTTTTGCTTAGGGGGTATACAATAGGTGACATTACCATAGTATTTCCTCTTCAATTAAGTGGGGAAAAATTTTCCTTGATTGAGAATTTTTTCAAAATTTCTTAGTTTCATACAAAGAAACGTCCATGGCAACTTCAATTGCTCTAGCGCACCTCCTTCTATTTTTTTTTTTTTTTTTTTTTTTTTTTTTTTGTTTGCCAAGAAATGTATGAAGAAATACCACTGTATGACGTCCCGATCAACACGTTTTCGAGCAAGCGATTCTATTTATTTGAACACGACTGTTGCTGCTGCAAATATTTAATCATTGTAATTTGATGAAAAGACCAAGAAGACTTAGAACGGTGATGTTGACGATGATACATTTATATCAATGCATGGAGGCGTATTTAATTTGAAAATTTGTTCTCTTTTCCATTTACCTTAGCCTTCTTCTTTTTTAATAAGTGGTTTTTTTAAGGGTACTTTTTTTCTTTCTTTTTGAAGCATATGTGTTGAAGTATTTAAAAAAAATCTTGAACGTTTTTTGTCTCTTTTGAAAATTTTCCAGGGACTTAATGGACGAGCTTGTCGTTTATATACGCGAGGCCGTCGACAGGAAGCAGGAAAATATGCGTCGTCGTCGGCGTCGGGATGCTCTGCGATTGCAGCTTGTTCGTGTCCTGGAGAAAATCGCTGAGAACGGAACATTCGGAGTGAGGTAAGCTATAGCTTTAAGTGAGTTAACAAAAGAAAAAAGAGGAAAAAAACTAACAATAACTGCAGCATTTTTTTGTAATTGGAAACTCTTGAAAGACGCTGAAACTGAACGAATCATTCAATGGAAGCATATGTAAATACAGCGAAAAATGTACGAGTGTGAAAAAGATATTTGCATTTTTTTTAAATATTAAAATTCTAATTAAGGGTGTTATAGTCACACGAGCCTGACAATAAAATACCCGACACAGACACACATTTTTAAATAATTTTTAAACCGCGTGCTAAAAACAGGACCACTAAGAAGGAATATTCTAGAGGTGTTTAAGGCCATGAGGGGCCCCCTTATGCCGACTATTTTTCCATTTCTTTAAAGAGGCGGTTCTTTGCCACGCCCACTTGTCCCAATTTTTGGAATTCTTATCGGAGTCCAGCTCAAATTCTAAATGTTGTCGTTGATATATTTCGAAAAAGTCCGATTTTGGGGCAGTTTTGGGATATTTGTGACAGACCCTAGTACTTGGAGGCACCCCCAAAAATGGTCCGATCGGGTCCATTCGCGAACTTGTTCTTACTCATGTCCGCGTGAGCACGCATACCGAATTTTTAATTTAGAGAGATAGCTCAACTCCTTCGATAAGAAAACTGTATACAGACAGAGGGACGGACATGGCTAGATCGAATCTCCTGGTAACACTGATCATTTCTATATATATTTTGTATGGTCTATCTTCGACTGGTTCTGGGTGTTACACACAACCACACAAACGCAATATACCCTCGACACAGAGTGTGTCGGGTATAAAAAGGATCAATTTATGCTCAAACATGAAACGAAACCTTTTTTTATGCAAATTTTCAATCTTTTGTTTGTCTTTAGTCTCCCAGTTTTGGGAAATGCACGTTTCAATGTAAATTTTGAGAGTCGTCAACTCAATTCAGGACCTGCTCAAACTCCCCCCACCGCTGGCTCAAAAATAGAAGCTGTCAACACGGACTCATTTCGTGTATGTAGTTCTTCGCCTATTCTCAATGTACATTCAAACAATTCGGGAGAATTTTTGAGGAAGAAGTGATTTCGCTCTTCTTCTTGTTCTCTTTGGCAGGGCTCTGCGGGGTCTTCTTTGAAGTGATAGACTGCTTAGGTAAGAATGGTGCAGGTGGCTTCAAATTTTACACAGGCCGATCAGAATTTTAAATATATGATAGCTTCTACACTTTTAAACCGAAAAATTGTCATTAAAATTTGTCTTTTAAAATGAATTTCTTCGAAATCGAATTTCTCTTCCGTCAAACCCATTTTTCCGCCCTAATCGCCATAATTAAAATATGAAATGAATTTCCATTTTGCTTATTTCATTAGTTTAAAAAAAATTATTTTTTCCCCCGAAATTTTAATGCAATTACCTTGTGGACTTTGGCCTTCTAAACACGAAAAAATTTTTCAAAAAATTTTGGAAGCGTTTTCTTTTTTACATATCGCACACTTGCTAATAAATTGGCACAATTCAAAATTTTTGTAATCAATTTTTTTTATGTACGATTGAATTTTTCTGTAAGAAACCCAACATATAGAGAATTAACGCTTATATTGACTGATGCAGCAGACGATTAAGAGTAATATTAGCTGAGAAAAAAAAAAATTTATTTCTCCTCAGTTTCAAGAGAGATTGAATGATTTTTGAGAAATGCGAAATTTTGAATTGTGCCGATTTAGTAGCAAGGGTGCGATATATCGATTTTTTAATGGGGGTATATTGCAGCTTTTTCGAGCAGACCACGACAGTGCATCGTCCGATTTGAATAAATTATCTCTCAACTTAAAGAAAATTAACCCTTGTAACTCCTTTTGTTACATCATTTTAAGATAGGTGGAAAAGGTACGATTCTGTAGACCTTTAAACCTTAAAAAGGCACATACTTATGTTTATTTTTTTTAAAGAAAATTAAATCAATTTTCTTTTCATCGGCATCTAAAATAATGATCGTGAATTTTTTTTTTGCATTTTTAATTTAAAGTTGGTTTCTTACCCAATGAAATGAGACATTTGTTTCGAAAATCTATGGATAAATGCACAGAAAAAACTACAGGTTTAAAATTAAAACAAATCGGTATAAAATTAAATCATTATACCTGACACACTCTGTGTCGAGGGTATATTGCGTTTGTGTGGTTGTGTGTAGCACCCAGAACCAGTCGAGATAGACCATACAAAATGTATATAGAAATGATCAGTGTTATCAGGAGATTCGATCTAGCCATGTCCGTCCGTCTGTCTGTCTGTATACAGTTTTCTTATCGAAGGAGTTGAGCTGTCTCTCTAAATTAAAAATTCGGTATGCGTGCTCACGCGGACATGAGTAAAAACAAGTTCGCGAATGGACCCGATCGGACCATTTTTGGGGGTGCCTCCAAGTACTAGGGTCTGTCACAATATCCCAAAACTGCCCCAAAATCGGACTTTTTCGAAATATATCAACGACAACATTTAGAATTTGAGCTGGACTCCGATAAGAATTCCAAAAATTGGGACAAGTGGGCGTGGCAAAGAACCGCCTCTTTAAAGAAATGGAAAAATAGTCGGCATATGGGGCCCCTCATGGCCTTAAACACCTCTAGAATATTCCTTCTTAATGGTCCTGTTTTTGGGCGTGGTTCAAAAATTATTTAAACATGTGTGTCTGTGTCGGGTATTTTATTGTCAGGCTCATAAAATGATTGGTTGCAAGCTTTTTATTCCTCTTAATTTATTATAATTCCTATTGATTCACCTACTTCATTCTAAAAAAAAGAAAAAATGAGTCACGACCGGGATTGAGTCCGCACAGTTAGCAAATTTTCTTTGAGCAATTTTTTTTATTCATAAAATGAATTTTGCTGCACTGATTGAATCAAAAGGTTTATACTCCGTAGCGTAATGGTTAGCATGTCCGATCATCAATCCGAAGGCTCGTGTTCGAATCCCAGGGCAGGCGAGAAAAAGTGGAAAATTGTAAAATTCGGAGGATTATTCTTATGGATTCTTATGGGTGAGAAGAGAGAAAAAAAGTTTCCATTCTGAACTCTCGTGAATGCTGCTTTCACAGTTCGTGCGAAAATTCTCATGAATTATATTTTCAATTACTTAATTTTTCCAATTTTTTCGCAAATAAAAAATTTTTTTTAAGCCTGTTAGACACCTATAATATTATCCACTTAAAAAAAAAAAAAAAAAAAAAAAAAAATTGGCATCCGCCCGAGCGAAAATCGGACTTTTTCGAAATACACTAGCAATCATATGAATAGGTACACATTTTCTTTCTTAATTAATGTTTATTTTCTTAAAAATTAGACGCTGGCAACTCTAGTTTCTTAAGTTATTTTATGCACAAGACTCTCTCCTTTGAATACATGAAGAAGAGGAATGCCAAAACTTGACAGTTATTCGCCTTTTCTAACATTTCCCCAAATGTACTCAAAAACTTGCTTCTGAAAGTGAATCAATAGAATAGGTACAACATTAACAATTGCGTTTTCTAGCAAATTTTAGAGGTAACATAATGGTTTTTGTATTTATTCGTAAAAGTGAAATAATTTTGTTAATTTCTATAGAAAAATTGGTCGTGGAAAAGCATTAGATGCAGAAGAAAGAGGAAAAATTCAAGCTTACAGAGATGAGGGCCTTTCTCTTCGCACCATTGCTACAAAAATAGGCAGAAGTCACAACGTTGTAGCTAATTTTGTACGTAATGAGAGTACCTTCGGAAGGAATATGAAAGGTCGCATTCCGAATGCAATTTCACCTGCTCAGAGGCGATTAATCATAAGGAACGCATCAAATTCCCATGACACTGCGAACAAAATCAGGCAAAAATCGGGAGTCAAAGCCAGTATAAGCACTGTTAGACGCGTTATTCGTAGGTCTCAGAATCTGAAACGTCTAAAAATAAGGAAAAAACCACCACTTAATCCATCACGAAAAGAAATACGACTGCTCTTTGCTCAAAGTCATATGACGTGGAAAAGTTAGTGGCATCGCGTTGCTTTTTCTGATGAAAAAAAGTTCATTTTGGAAGGACCCGATGGTTAAAGCTTTTATTTTCATGATCTACGCAAAGAAGAGCACTACCTTAATCGAATTCATAGATGTGAGGGTGGAGTTATGGTGTGGGGAGCAATCTCTTATTACGGAATAAGCGAGCTGCAATTTTTGTCGTCGAGAATGAACGCGAAATCTTACATTGGCGTGCTTGAGAAAGCTTTCCCACAATTTTCTAGCATTTTTGGACCACTCTCTTGGACTTACCAGCATGACAATGCACCAATTCACACCGCTCGATTGGTTAAAAGTTGGATAAACACCCAAAAAGATCCTTTACTGGTGTGGCCTCCGTACTCTCCTGACTTAAATATCATCGAAAACGTTTGGGGCTGGCTTGTAAGAAAAGTTTACGAGTAGGGAAGGCAATTCGAAGACAAAAAATCATTAATTGAGGCTATTAAGAAAGCTTGGAACGAAATAACACTCGATTATTTACGGCAGCTGTATGATTCAATTCTTCAGAGGATTTATGAGGTTATTTTGAACCATGGAGGAAGTACTCATTATTAAAACTATTCAGATTTCCATTAATTTATATTGTCTGGATGACATTTTTGTTCAAATAAAGCAATTGAGTTGTTATTTCTATTTTCAATCCTCTGTACCTATTCTATTGAGTCACTTTCAAAAGCACGTTTTTGAGTACATTTGGGGAAATGTTAGAAAAGGCGTTTAACTGTCAAGTTTTGACATTCCTCTTCTTCATGTATTCAAAGGAGAGAGTCTTGTGCATAAAATAACTTAAGAAACTAGAGTTGCCAGCGTCTAATTTTTAAGAAAATAAACATTAATTAAGAAAGAAAATGTGTACCTATTCATATGATTGCTAGTGTATATCAACGAAAACATCTAGAATTTGAGCTGGCCTCCGATTAGAATTCCAAAAATTGGGACAAGTGGGCGTGGCAAAGAACCGCCTCTTTAAAGAAATGGAAAAATAGTCGGCATAAGAGGGCCCCTCATGGCCTTAAACACCTCTAGAATATTCCTTCTTAATGGTCCTGTTTTTGGGCGTGGTTCAAAAATTATTTAAACATGTGTGTCTGTGTCGGGTATTTTATTGTCAGGCTCATAAAATGATTGGTTGCAAGCTTTTTATTCCTCTTAAATTTTTATTATAATTTATTATTATTACCTACTTATTCCTCAAAAAAAAAAGAAGAAAAAAAATGACGCTCGCCTGACCGGGGATTGAAGTCGCCGACATCAGCTTCTGAGGCAATATCTCTCATTTCTTTTCGCTCTACGCATAAATTTTTTTTTATAATTCATACGAAAAAATCTCAATTTTTTCTCTCTCTTTATTTAAACCAAAAAGGTTTTTATTTAATTCCTTTTTGGCATTGTTATATATAAAAACCAAAACTGGTATTAAAATTAAACTTTAGTTTTTACTGTGTGGCAAAGGTATAACTTCATTAGTCAGGCAATGTAAGAAATGAAAATCATAAATTTTATCCTTAAAGTATGCAACGTATTTTTGTGATAACGTCTAAAATCCGAGAAAAAAGCGCTGTAAAGTAGTGTCTTAGTTCGATTTTTGGATTCTACGAATTACCCGTAGTACGAGAGGATATCCCAAATATTACCCGATCAAATTCATTCTCGAACATTAACAGTGAAATCCCCCATGAGTGGTTATACCTAGTCACAATAAATGATACGTCTTCAAGGGGAAACGGACAAAATCTGACGAAGTGCTTATTTGAATAAAAATCCTTCTTAGATTGTTTTAGTCCGGCAATAATATATTGACACAAGCAAATGAAGACTTATATTTTTGTAAATAGTTTTTATGAAAAAGGCCCCAAAGAAAAGTACATTAAAGTGTTTCATAACGCGACATCCTGCCTCTTTTGACTAGCCCACTTGCACTTTTCTAGCTCATGTGTATTCAAAATTATCACAAATTTCAAATTTCCTTGAAATATCTCGAGAAAATCAGATTTTGGAGGAGCTGTTCTTTTTTTTTTTTTTTTTTTTTTTTTTTTTTTTTTGTGATTTGTCTATTTTAGCTTAGCATTGAGGCGGAGATACGTTTAAATAGTAGGCCGATCAAGACCATTCTCGAACTCTCTCAACATATGTAGCTTAAATCCTTCTCCTTAAATTCTTTGATGTGATTTCATTCAATTGTTTATATTGCTCTATTTCAGCACTTGCGTTCTGGAGCGTGATACAATGTCGTTGCATCCGACGTTTGTGGAATATATTGAGGGCGCCATACTATATCTCGTTGCCGAGACGGACAAGGACAATACAAGTATTCGAGAAGTGAAAACACATTTTTGTAATTTCATACGAAAAATGATTAAAAACTTTTCGTGTAAGTTCTATTTGTAAGAGCAGCAGCTAACCGATTCGGTTTTTCGTATTCATAATTTATTATTTTATTAAAAATTCTCTCTCTCTCTCTCTCTCCTCTCTCTCTCTCTCTCTCTCTCTCTCACTCTCTCTCTCCCTCCCTATCTCTCTCTCTCTCTCTCCCCGTGTCTCTTTCATACACCCTATGTTGCTCTGGATCTCAGTGGAAACATGCGGAACTTTGTTGACTCGTGATTTGAAGCGAAATCTCTTTAACCTATTCGCGAGCTGGTGTGGTTCGTTTTCCAAGCCACTGGGTATCGCTGCTGCACAAATCGGGCAAGCACCCGAGGAAGAAAAATTACAGTTTAGTGCTTTGCAGGTGCGTATTTTCCCGCTCTACATTCCATGCCTTTGCGTTTCGCAACTGTTGTTTTATATATACATATACATATACTTACATATCCATATACATATACATTTTAGACTGTTTGTTATTTTGAAAATTTTGATCGATTTGAAACCGCCATATTTTTCGAATATGCATAGCAAATATGTTATTTCTTTAACTGGCGGCAGCCAGTGGCTTCTAAGCGGATGTTTCTTTTAAAACCCTCAAAATTTTGACTTTACCCGGCATCTCGACACGCAATTTTTCATGGCATGCCATCTGTCAAAGTGTAGATATTGCCAATGGAGACCGCAAGATGGCAATTTATGTCTTGCAATATTGCTTGCCATGACGTTGGCAATGAGCGCCATTTTGCTTTTTTGACAGCTGAAAATCATTATACAGAAAATTTCAAAGTGTGAAGAACAAAAAAAAAAAAAAAAAAATGGAGTGGCGTGCATCGGACATTATAAAGTTAATTTTGGAGTTCTCCACTATCTTCCCACAAAATGTCTTTTAATAGATGTGTTTCCAAATTGTGCATGTCACGTCCTTCTAAAAACGGGTTCACCCAAAATTTCGGCTTTTTCCTTTTTTCTTCTTCTTCGAATAAATCACAAATACTTTTTAAAGCATCGAGTGCGCGTGCGCAGCGTATTAGCTTGTTCCTCGCCATTTCACATATGCCGATGGCATAACATAAACAAGCCCACCCTGGCAATATTGCCAATGTTAAGACATAAATTTGACAGATGGTATGCCATGACAAATTGAATACCGAGACGTAGGGTTAAGACGTCCCAGGTCGGCCCAATATAAACCGTTTTTGTTGTTTTATGTCTTAAAAGAAAGGTCAATCAATCTATTCTCTATATAGGCCGTTTCCCTCAGAAACCAAATCGAAAAAAATAATCATAATCCGCGGATGGCCACACCAGTTCCCATACAAATTTTTTTTTCATATTTCAGAACCCTAGCGCGCCCATCAAATCACCTCCGATCGGCGCCAAATTTGAAACCAGTCAGTTTTATGTGAAATGGAAACATTTTCCGCCCGGCGGTTTGAAATCGATCAAAATTTTTTTTTTTTCGAATTTAATAGTAGAACGTAAGGTTTCCGAAAGCCTATGGGTCAAAGTATTTTTGAGAATTTTTTTCAGATTTTTCGTAAAAGGTTTAGAGGTTGCGCTCAGCGGATTTGCCTCAAAAGCCCCACATTTCCAAATTTTTGGAGATAGCTTCTTCATAAGCAAGGATTTTCAGAATTTTTAGGTATTAGTCGGTGGAAAAGTATACAATCTTTGTTCTCACTTACATAAACTGCAAAATATACTATCTTTATAGGCTATTTAAGCATCTTTAGTAGACATATTTACGAACAAAATCGGGCGTCAAAAAAAGAAGGCCCCAAAATTTCTTAATTTTATATGAAAATGGTTGAAAGTAATGATGCAGTTTCAAAGAGTACGAATTTCTTTGTAATTTGTTAAAGGAAATTAGGATTTTACTCTTATAGTTCCAAAGCTATGTCCCGTTATCTTTTCCAAAACATTATAACAAAAACACGTTGCATACTTCCAGGCTCACATTTGAAAATTTCATTGAGAGAATTGATTAGCCTCAAAAGATACGAAATTCCCCCATATGTTTTCGGTCACTATAACCGTTTACCTGGTGGAGATTTTTCACTAACCGTCTAGCAGTGAAAGGGTTAAAATAATCGAAAACGAATGCATTGGCTCAATGCCAATGAATGAATAAATGAAAATGATTGAAATCCATCTCTTTTTCTACTCTAATTGAAATCATGGCTTATCAAAATAAGATTAATTTAAATCAATAAACTGGTCAATGGAGCTTTTGTCAAGCAGCATTATTTCGATGTAAATTCTTAAATCCGCATTAATAACACAAACTTTAATCCGATGGTTTTTTTTTTTTTTTTTTTTTTTTTTTTTGGGAAGCGGGAGAATCAATTCAATGACAGACGTCAGCATGATTTTATTCATTATTCCGTACTAATGAAAATAATAATTTAATTGTATGCAGATTTTGGTTTTTCTACTTAATACAATCGGTCGATGGTCACGAAATAATATATTGATTATGTGGACTTAAAACACTTGTTTTGCATATTTTACTTTTTCTTGAATTTTTAATTTTTATTTTTTATATTTTTTCATGATTTCATAATGATTTATTTATAAGTTTAAACGACGTTTTATGGTTTTAGAATATCGAGAAATAAAAAATTAATTAAAAAACCCCCCAGAACTTGTCTTTAAACATTGACCACACATCATCATCGTTATCATTACCAAGAAGTTTAAAGGAGCCGCCCCTCTAGTATGGCGGAATCTCTATTTATCGCTTTTAAAAAGGGGTCTAATGGAAAAAAGCCATGGATCCGCAAAGACAAGGAAAAAAAAAGATTCTGCAAAACCATTGCTCGGGGCATGATAGAGATAGGTTTCACCGTATATATCTGTGGTCGTATGGAAGAGCAGCTTAAGTCGACATAAGCGAGAAATGATTGAATGGTTTTGGAGCTATAAGGAAGTCAGGGCGCTGACCATTTTCATAAGTCATGATTTTGTACGAAGCTATTTGTATTTGCTTTTTAGCTTGCGTATGTATTTTGAAAAAATGTTGCTTTAGACGTAACATCTTATGTGCACTTAATTTTGATCACATAGGGGAGCCGCTTGTAGGTTGAACCGGATTTCGTTTTTTTCCCCCCATATTTTGGCGAAATGTTGAAATATTGTAGAAAGCTATATACCGTTGGAAAGGTTATTCCTTGGAGTAAAACTCGACCATAAAAAGTAGTGGCGACCCTTTAAAGATAGAAAAGTTATGGCCTATTTTTCGAACATAGTTTTTTTTTCCAAGGCTGCAGAAAATACACTTTTTTCAACCTTGAAAAATGTGGAAAAAAACTATTTTTTACATTTTTTTTACAGAATTTTCGGGTTGCTCAAACTACCATATAAGGAGTTCAAACTTGAACGTCGGTCTAATTTCAAAGGTTTGCTTATTAATACATATCAACATATGATTGAAAAATCTGAGCCACGAATGGAAATATCTGAGATATTCGACTGGACCAACTTACAAGCCGGTTCAAACTACAAGCCTCTCCCCTCCATATCAAGATTTTTCGTTTTAAGTGTGCGTAATTTGAAAGCTAACATATCGATAAAGAGCTTAAATAGAAAAATTCATATATCCCAAAACTAGAAATTTGAAAATCGACTTAAGTTACTCTTTCATATTGCCACAGATATAATTTATTTTATTTAAAATTAAAAATAAATAACAAATAATGAAACCCCTCCAAAAAAAAAAAGGAAAATAACGAACGTATTCACAGTGCTAAAAATATTTCATTTATTATGGAAAAAAAAAATCACATCGCTTATAAATTCAAAAATTCGAAAATCTTGAAAATATCCTTTTAAATTTAAATGCGAATGTTTGCATGCGTGTGCGTGTGTGAATGTGTGTGTGCATTTTAATTTTAATTTTACCATTTGCTTCACAGGCCATGTGCGCGCTTCTATGCTGTGGTCACATTTTCCATACACCTTACCTATCCGACGATGGCATAATATACAAATGGCTCGATATGTTGCTGACATCAAAAGAAGAGAAGGTAGGTATTTTAATTTCTTTCACGATACTTTAAAGTGGATATTTGAATAAGATTTTGAAAGGAGGGTAGAAATGGAGAGAAATGGGTGGGGCTGATATTAGAATTCTGTGGATATTTGAACGGCATATTGGGATATGAGATTCAAAGTCAATTATGATACCCATTTATCGGGCGGGTGCGCAGAAAATTATTTCGGCAGGGGTTTTAGGCTTTATGAAGGGAAGATTGTCATAAGGGTTGGGAACAAAGTCGCCGTGCCACGGCATCCACAAGGGATCATTGTGATAAGACCCATTCAATTTCCTAGGCGAGCGGTATTAAGAAATGCCACGATGTCACTCGGAGCAGTAATTCCTATCTCAACCGTAGATGGATAGGCGTTATATAAGTAATGAAGTCTGAGTCTTCCATGACTATCACAATGGCACAGTATGTGCTCCACCGTTTCCTTTTCTTCGTAACAGAATCTTCAGCTATCATCCCTTGTGATTCTGAGATTTGATAGATCTTTGTTGACTTAACTATGTCCAGTCAGAAGACCTGCAACAAGTCGAATACCATTCCTGTTAAGCATAAGGAGCTCCTTTGATCGGGTTTTCGAGATTCTAGGCATAAATACCTTTACTTGTGTGCGGCCTGTAGTGCTCTGCCGTTCAGTTTGAGCAGCCTTATCTAGTCAGTTACTGATTTTTCTTGTTACAGGTAGTCCAATACACCTTGAAACTAAAATGGTTAAGCTTTATATGGAGAGTTTCGACCCTACATACATATATTTTTACCGCCCCAAAGTATGAGTTAAAATTTCAAAATAAGCAGAGCTTTTACAAAACAGACCTTTGGGAGCAAGAGGATTTTCCCCTCACTATTCCAATGAGGTGTATTGAATGCTTTTGTATGAGTAGCGCTACCAAGCAAATACCGAATTAGGACGGACAGTTTCGTCATTCACCCCATATATATATATGAGATTGGTCGGCAGAAAGATATGTTAAAGGTCAATGAAGGTCTTGAACTTGAGGGTCGGAAGCGATTCCAGCCAGTAGCTCAATCGGTCAGAGTCGAACTTGTCAGGTGTAAGCCGTTATTCCGGAGTCAAAATGGATTCGTTTTGTGGCTTTATTAATTTCGATTTAAAATATTGAAAGCAACCGGAAATATGGACTTTTAATAATGTACTCACTGCAGTGTACACATATGGTCACCTTAAAATAATCTTCGTCTTTGCAGATTTATCAATTGGCTCGTGATACTGTCGTATTGCTATTGGAGTGCAATCCGGATATGGGGCAATTGCTGGAGTGGGTCATTGATCGTTGCTACACTTCGAGCGCTCGGGAGGCCGATGCATGTTTTCTAGCACTGGCAGCGATTTTCAGTGCCAGGTAAATTGAACAGGAATATAAAAAAAGTTTCAAAAAATTTTGAAAAAATTTTAAAAAATTAAATTTTTTTTTTAATTAAAAAAAAAATGTAAAAAATCAAAAAAAAATTAAAAAATTAAAACAAGTTTTTCGAAAACGTAGAAAAAATGTAGGAAAAAAATTAGCATAAAATTAAAAAAAAATTTTTTAAATTTTTTTAAAAACGTTGAAAAAAATTGAAAATAAAATTAAAACAAATTTAAAAAATTATAACAAAATTTTCAAAAACTTAGAAAAAAAAATTTGTAAAAGTTACAATAATTAAAAAAATTTATTTTAATTAAATTTTTTTTTTTTTTTAATAACAATATTTACCTTATTCAACGACCATTTTAGAGAATATCCATGCGATCATTATACTTCGGTTATAACGGTGACCTTGGTAATGACCGGCTGCCCGCGTGTCGAGGTACACTCGACGGCCTTGCAATTGCTACAAATTCTCGATAAACGCTTCTTCGGTAACGTTGGGCCGCTAAATAACGACCACGAGGAGGGAATTAGCGGTGAGTTGTGAACGTTATTTTTTTTTTCTTTTTACCGTTATTCGTTTATTAATTTATTAATATTAATATAATTTATATATATTTCTTATTTATTGATTTTGTGACTTTTCGCTTTCCCGTTTCTTTTCGATTTGTTCGAATTTTCGAATTTTCGAATTTTCGATTTCCTTTTTGGTGGTCGGTCCTTTTATTGATATTTTGCCCTTTGAAGTGCGTACGCAAATATTTGGTCGTTCAGTGCCACTGAACGTGATGAGTAACAGATTACTCTTAACAAAATAATAATATTGACATGGAGGAATTTTGCGAGGAGCTCCTTCATTTGCTCACTCGCTCCTTCGTTCGCTTATTCGCTCGTTCACTCGTTCGCTCGTTATGCATGCATGCAGCCTTGACTGGATATGCGTATCAGGTCGCCCAAGTCTAATTCCATTAAATCCATGCCGCCAAAGAGGACGATTGAGAGAATAAAGTATGAACTACGTATGTACATGTATTGAAAAAAAAAAAAATCAATAAGTACATAAGGGTGCGAATGTCATCTTCGATAATTTACTTTCGCCTTTTGTTTTTTGCTTTGTTTTGATTTTTGTTTTTTATTTATTAATTTTTTATTATTATTATTATTTTTGTTGGCTTGAACAAGCTTAAAGATTTACTTTCTACAAGCGAGTATTAAAGAAAAAACTTATTTTTAAGGGATGTATGTTATGTTGTATGTTACTATAAGCATAGAGATCTGGCAAATTCTCGAATGAAATTCCAATGAAAGTTCTTTTTGCCATTTAGGCTAATGGATTACATTTAATTTGACTCTCTCTCTATCTCTCATAGTCATTGAATATCTCTGGAAAAGGTGTTTTTTAAAGAGTATTTTCACAAAAAAAAAAAATATTCTCAAACAATAGTAAACATATTCTCGTTTGCAAGTTATTGTGTTTTATACCGCAAAATGGAAAAAATTGAGATAATACCGAGTTTTAGGATAAATTTTTGAGATCTTTCGATCTGTGTAATAATTTTGCTTCTATCTTCTATAGTTTATGAAATATGAGACATCGATTTTGTGCTATAAAATGTTTTAGTCACCAGCTTCGTATCCATTGTGTTCTATGTATAAAAAAAAAAAAAAAAAAAAAAAAAAACGAAGCACGATATGTAGAAGGATGATTCAAAAGCCAAAATATAGAAAAATTTTCCAAAACAAAAAAAATTAATATATACTTATAATGCCCTTTTCAGACTATGATTTTAATTCTGAACTTAACTCCTTAAGTTGAATTTATCAAAAACCCTTTCAGACTGTCCGTTTCTGCATTTACGACTTCAAACAGCTGATTTTTGTTTTGATTGATTTTCAAACAACTTTTCAGAGTCTGGAGCATTTGTTTTAATTAAAAACTGCAAAATGGAAAGTGAACAGACAAAAACTTTAAGCATGTTATTGTATTTGAGACGTCAGAAATTGCAAAAAATAAAAGCAACTAGAATGATAATAATTAGCTTGCCAACATCAATTTTAAACAACATTCAACATGCTGAAACTCTATCTAGTAGTCAAAACATGCTTTTCAATATTATCCAGCAAACAATATGAGCGCTTTCGGACACTTTTTGTGGACCTTTTTTTGAGCATTCACCGTCATAATGTGCACAAAAAAGGGTCCGAAATTAATGTTTCTTTATATGAAAACGGTCTCACTTTATGTGGATATGTATTTCATGAGTCTAATCTGACTCTTTTTAGACACAGAAAAAAGTGCTTTCACTAAACTCTGCACTTATCTGTGCACTTTAGAAAGAAACGAAATTATTTAAAATTTTTAAATATGTATATATATTCAATATTTAACAAAACGAAAAAGGAAATAAAAATTTACATTCTGTAATTAAAAGTGAACTTAAAATAAACAAAAGTGGATTTCGAGCATGTTGGTTCATTCCTGTTTTCGCATTTTCCGGCATCCCGTTATTTTCCGCAGAATTTTGAACCAAAGCAGAACTTTCAAATCTGATAACGCTCAGTAAAAGGGGCTTTTTCTGAGCCCGTGTTTAAAGAGAATTTAAGATGCGCCGAAGCCGAATGCAAAAAATTTTACAGTAAGGAAACAAAATCAGTCTTTATTCATTTGACAAGTAAAAAAAAAAACCGCTCAAATTTTCTCTAAACTCTTTCGCTTTAGTCGCCCACAAGGTGAGAATTTACGGCAATAATTCGGTAGTGTAAAAGGTCTCAATGAAGCAATTGAAAATCTATCGTGACTTTTTTACTTCCATTAAAATTCAAAAATATTCTGCTAAAATATTCGGCTTTTTCCAGCCGAAGCCGAAGCGGAAGCCGAAGATTAAGAATAGGCCGATCATGCCGATTACCGACACACTCGTACGACCTTTTTGATGCGACCAAATAATGTTGTTTTTCGTCAGTTGCCCGCACGACTTTGTAGAGCTGGACAATTATCGATAGTGACCCATAGATAAATCGGATTGAAAATTTTTCGAATTGTATGTATGTAAATTAGATCTAGATCATCTCCCCTAAGCGTGAGGAGTCCCCCTAAATTGATGGGAAATCTAGGGAATGTTTCCCTAGGCACAATTTTCCGAATTAAAGATGTATTTATCCCTAAAACGCCAACAGTGAAAACTTAGAAAAACTATCGATGGTGTTTTCGATAGTTTTCCAGCTCTAAAACTTTACCTTTCGAATGTAAACAAACAAAAGAAGCAACATTTGCTCGCATGCAATGTAACCAACGAAGTCGTGTTAAATCTTATCTTGCGTAGTCGTAAGACTTCATTTACACATCTACTATAACCGCAGCCTAATTCGGAAAGCTCCGAAATTTGCTTCTGGGTAATTTCAAATCAAAATACAAACAGCTGACTTCAACGTTCAATGTTGTAAAAAAGGGAGTAAAAGCTAAGGGTTGCAATATAAAACGGCTAAACTCATTACTTTTTTTTCTGCATTTAAAGATGCTGAATTCAGGTTAAATTCAACGATAAATGCTACTTTAACAGCTAAAATGAGTTAAATGCAATAGTCTGAAAAGGGCATAAAAGATAACCGAATTTCACAAAATTCAAAAAAAAAAAAAAAAAAAATCTCGACGAGTATATTGTGTTGTATATGCAATGATACAATTTTTCCGTATGGGCATATCAGGTTTGGCTGCAGTATTTTGGATACCGATTGCTGACATTGTATGCCTAAAATTTCAAAAAATTAGTTTCTGGGAATTACCCGTTGTCATTTTCACCACAAAGGCAAAGCTTCGTGGGCCAAATCACTATGCTTATATTAGATATGGACTACATACATACACGCAGAGAAAAAATATCACATACCGAATTATATTTTGCAGGCATTACATATGTAATTGGGTATGATGTAATTATATTTTCATAATCACGTCCAATTATATTTTTCAGTACCTCCAATTATATATGTAATTTTATCAAATGATAAAAATTAATTTCAATTACATATATAATTCCGTACAATTAAATATCTAATCGCCTGCAATGATATATCGCACACTAATCACTAAATCGGCACAACAAAAAATTTTGCATTTCTCGGGCCAACAGCCAATAGCTCTCGACGCCTGTAAAAACAATTTCTTTTCTAAATTTATATTATTCTTAAATAACTGGAGAATCGGTAAATATAAATGTTAATTTTCCACGTGTTCCGCCTGCTGCAGTAAAATGTTGGCAAACATGAAAAAAGCGATTAAAATTTTGTTTGAATTGTGCCGGTTTAGTGATTAGTGTGCGATATGTAATTGTATCGAATAACATACATAAAAAACAAATGCAATTACATATACATACATAATTGCGTCTAATTAAATTTGTGATCCCCTGCAATTGAAAATATGTATATTCTATGTAACAATATAGAAAGGGGAATTCTCCACGATTGGGCGGAATACATCTCACCACGTCATATTCGTGGTCTACCTGCCCCTTGGAGTGCCTAAAGATTTTGAAAATTCAATCACCTTATATACGATCGAAATTATAAACCATTTGAGAAATATAAGAACAATCTGTAAAATAAATACAATCACATATATAATTGCAGCAATGCTTTAAATTGTAAAAGTAATCAGATGTAATAACATACATATGTGTTCAGAACGCAATTACATATATGATAAATTTAAATACAATTATATAAGTAATTGAGCACAAATAATATTTTTCATTTTCTAATTATATTGTAATTGGCTCCAATTAATAATGCAATCGGGACAAGGCTCCAATCACATATGTAATTGGTTCCAATTATATTTCGGGCACTTATTTCTCTCCGTGTACGAGTATATCCTGTAGCTTAAAATTGCGGGTGCAGTAGCACAGGTCGCAGTGGTATGTAGCAGCGGCTCAAAAGTACAAACCATAATTGACTTCTAAGCAGGCAGTAAATAAGTACGTAATTGCTTTTGTGTGATACAAAAACAAAAACAACAACAACAACAACATCCCGTCCGCAACCTTTGGTAAATATCGGCTTTCTGTCCTCTTGTCGAACCGGAGACAGGCATTTAGCTTAAAACAAATCCATCTTCACATTGCAAAATTGTGATAATAACACTACACCACAAATTTTCAACAATTCTCATAATAGCTAAATAGCTCAATTCTCTCAAATAGCCAAAAATGACGAAAATTTACACAAATTATAGATTTTGAGCGAGCATAACTCTTTTGTTTTTCGACGAATTCGAATAACTTTTTCACTTTAGAAAAGTTTCAAAAAAACTGTAATTTTGCAATTTCTCAAAAACTGTTTTACTTTTGAACAATCTGACTTCATATTTGGATTCAGCGCAAAATTGCACATAGAAATGATGTATCAAATATCGAGGATATTTTTTTTTTTTGTTCAGTAGTGTAATCATTGAATATGCTTCGCTAAACGGACGGAGCGGTCGGGCGTACACATGTGTATGTATGTATGTATGTATGGAGGAACGGCATGAAATCCTCAAACGCGAGTTGGCTCTTCATTTTGGTCTACCTCTCTCTCTCTCTCTCTCTCTCTCTCTCCTCTCTCTCTCTCTCTCTCTCTCTCCTCTCTCTCTCTCGCCTCTCTCTCTCTCTCGCTCTCTCTCTCTCTCTCGCTCTCTCTGTGCACGTACTCCCCACCGTCATCATCACCGTCGCCGCACCCGTTAGCTTAGCGCTTTGCGCTGTTTAGTCTTCGTCCTTTGGACTGGCGGCTGCGTTTATGTCGCCTAATAGTGTGCATACATAGTTTGAGGTTGGCATTAAGCGCAGCAATTGGCTGCTCGCTCGGTTCGTTGTTTATGTTGCTGCGATCCAGTTGCTCTTACTGTTGCTGTATTGTTGTGTTGTCGTCGCCGTCGCTTGACGCAACGGCATTTGTTTATATTGAAATTAAAACTTATAAAGCCAATCGAGCAAGAAGCTCTGCTCCATCGAGCTTAGTTATTATTTTACTGGGTGTGTTTGTGGTGCTCCATGTATGCATGCAAAGCAGCAAAGACTCGTTGAATTTCGTCGAGCTAAAATTGAAAATACTCGTATGGGTCTTAATTCATTCAACACCTCATCGAGTGGGTGGCCTTTTGTTTTTTGTATATATATTTTTTATTAATTTTTTTTTTTTAATGAATCGAAAAAAAGATCAATTTTCTTTGATTTGGGAATTGATTTGTTTATAATCTTTTTTTTTTTGTCCGATACACTCTGCGTCTACGATATATTGTGTTTCTGCGTACGTGCGTTTGGTGCAGAGCAATTTGAATTAGAAATTAAATAATTTGTATGGAACCATCATTCTGAAATATTCGCGTTGGATGAAAAATGTCGAGCATACTTCAAGGGGCATTTATTTCGAACTTCTTCCGATTTTGGGTAAAAAAAAAATTGCAGCTTTACACTGGCTAAACGTTATCAAGGAGCTCTCTGGGATGCGGTTTTTTCTTCATTTAAAAATTAAAAAAAAAAATTCATACTGGCTTGCGAGCTATGGGTCAGAAATGTTAAAAGGCAGTAATGTGTAATGTGTTCCATTCAGTTTACTTGGTTTACGCTACGCAGCCCAACCAGTTAAATGAACAATTTTTTCTAAGTACATGATTTATTTTCAACTTTTTAGTTTTTAATTTCAATACATAGTTTCGTTTTTTGTTATGTTTTGTTTTATTCTTTATTTTTTCCAGAAATATGAAATCCGACCTTTTATCTAAGCATTGAGTGCTGTCATTATTTTAATAGTTTTTTATATATATATATATATATATATTTTTTTTTATATAATGAACTGTGTTCTACTAGTCAACCCCTTTCATTTGATACCCCAATAGTGGTAGTCGTGACAAAATGTGTAAACAACCATTATGTAGCGGCGGCCATCCTGGATATTAATTGCTTCTCATAAAGAACAGTGTTCTTCTAGTCAAGCCCTTTCATTTGATATCGATATTGATACGGGTTATAAGAAAATATGTAACTGGCTATTTTGTTGTCGGCCATCTTGGACTTTAATATTTTTCATAGTGAACTTAGTGTTCTACCAGTAAAGCCCTCTTATATGATACCCATATTGAGTAAGTCAAGACAAAATTTGTGAACTGCCATTCTGTAGCGGCGGCCATATTGGATTTACGCTAGAAGAGAACTTATGTATTTACAAAAAAATTTGTACCAACTATCGTACCAATATGTCAACAGAAAATGGGTCAAATTTCAAATACTAGATTTGATCCAAATACTGCTATAATGTTCCATAATGTTAATAATAAAACCGTCGTTTAAATATTGAAAATTTTTGAGATTTTTGCTATTTGTAGTAAGAAGATGGAGTTTTTTTTTCCCTACGGATCAGTTAGTACTAAGTACAACTATTCATTTCGGGTCTGGGACAAATATTTTTTTGTAGATAGGAAATCGAAATATTAAACCTTTTACGAAATACAGTCATAAATAAAAGCTAAAAACGGCCACACTTTCCGAGATCGATTTCAAAATTGACCAGTAGCAAATCTGACAAAATCAAATAAAAAGAGTTAACTACATTTACCAAATACTTTCGAGAACCGCAGTCAACATTTTGTTTACCTTCAATGACCTAAAAAATGCGTAACAATGCTATTATCGGCCACAATCTAGAGCCTGTTAAATAGCATATCTTTCAAGTAGCAAAACTGGGGAACTCATAATGCTTTATAGTTGGTACATAAAAAGGAAGATGTTAATAAAGGACGTTATCAGACCTATCTGAACTTGGTATTATCTCATTGGGCAAATATTTTTTTGCCTTTTTTTTGCATTTTTTTATAGCTTAGATATTTGAGAATATCAGGCATAAAGAATTTTTTGAATTTCGAAATAGTTTAGAGGATAAAGCCTTCTTTGTCGAGCAAGATCTGCGCCAAAACGAGTAGTTTTAGCGTTGCTTCAAATTTTAAACGCATTAATGTCGAAACCACTTTTTTGAACTGGCTGACATGATATCGCCTGTTCATCTGGACTGATTTTAATGAAACAAAATGGATTCGACGCAGAATTGTCACCATTATCGAGTGAACCTCGATCATAATTTTAACAAATTTTTTACTATTTTTTTTTTACACTGAACTACAAAAAAATATACCCGAAATCGATGGGTCATTTTTCAATGGCCGCCATTTCGCAAAAAAAATCCCTAAATTATTTTGGAGGTTCATGCCATAATGGCATCTATACTGATTATAACCCAATTTTTTTTTTCCATTTCGGCCAACTTAGAGACCTGGATTCTTGGCAGCCAGCACTACATCATTTTTTTAAATTTTTTTTGAGCATCCACTTTTAGGCCGAGAACTTTTGGAGCCGCCTTCACATAAAAAAACAAAGTGCTTCTTTATTAACCTTCATTCATTCCCAACACAATAAAAACGAAACTAAATTTAAAAAGCTCGTTTCGTTTTCTGTCAGGAACTTTTTTTAAAAAAAGGTCCAAAAAGAGCCACGCCAATGAGACAACCCCCTTAAATAAGGTAATGGCTGCCGAAAAGTGAATTTTGCTTGCAGGGGATTCTCGTAAGACTCAAATTTTTTTTTACCTACGATATTCCAATGCCTACTGAATTGAGGTGATTTCGCCATGGCCATGGATATTATGACATTTATAAATGCAACTCGCCTACAGGCTTAGTAGAAGGACTATCACAAGACAACATTAGGTACGGGCAAATTGATGAAAAAAGACATTGGCCACATAATCGCCAATGGCATGCACCGGATATAAGCAACCTCGATTAAAGCGATTTCCTTTTAAATAAAAAAAAGTTGGCGTAGGAAGCACCTGCATTCCTAAGTGTCGTCCTCCGATAACAGGAAAACTTTCATAATTTAAATTCATTCGTCAAGTTATTGCATTCCGATTTGTTGAACGTTTCGGAATTGGAATTCCAATATAAATATTTGCAGTAATTGAATGTGTCTTTTTACACCCGACACACTCTGTGTCGAGGGTATATTACGTTTGTGTGGTTGTGTGTAACACCCAGAACCAGTCGAGATAGACCATACAAAATATATATAGAAATGATCAGCGTCACCAGGAGATTCGATTTAGACATGTCCGTCCGTCTGTCGTCTGTCCTTCTGTCCGTCTGTCTGTATACAGTCATCTTATCGAAGGAGTTGAGCTATAATGAAGAAATTTGGTATGCGTGCTGACGAGGACATGAGTAAGAATAAGTTCGAGAATGGACCCGATCGGACCATTTTTAGGGTACCTCCAGTACTAGGGTCTGTTACGAAAATCACAAAAACTGCTCTAAAACCAGAGTTTTTCAAGATATTTTGATGAAATTTGGTTTTTGGCGCACATGACAATAACACCCTTGCTTTTTTAAAATATATACTTATGTATATGTTTTTTTTTCCCCTAAATTCCATGAGATGAAATTAATGCACTATTTTATATATATGTATTTATACACAGGGTGTAGAGGAAAATTTATGCATAATTTTAATATGCGATACCTCTTGTCAAAGGCTAGGTTTTTTGTTCTTGTACCACTTACCTAAAATGAACCGTTATTGACTTATAGCACTTTGAAAATGGATGATTTTTAAAAATTATAAAAAAATTTTCAAAAAAATTTTCTTTTTTCTCTACAAAATGTGTCCTCTTTTAATATGCTATAACGGTACATAGCCCTTGACATGAGGAATCTCATCTTAAAATTATGCATAAAGTTGCCTCTACACCCTGTATATATGCGCATTCGTGTGTGGGTATGTAATTAAAATGCATGAATTCTTGAAAAAAAATTTCTGTTCACATGAAAATTGTATATTGCCCGCCAGGCCGCACACATTCAATCAGTTTTCATTCCCAAACTTGAACGAAATTGTCTGCGGTTTGAATTAATTTCAAAGATATCTTTTAATAGGAAAAAAATAAACACTGTATAACGAAAATATTGAGGGTAGATACAACAAAGGACTTATACCCTCTGACGGGTGTTATGTGTTAGGTCTGCAAAATAATCCTAGCTTGTTGAAAAATCAACGGGATTAAGATAAATGAGAAAATCTTGCCACGAACGTGAGAGTTGAGTAAAGATTTGAAGATTATTTATTATCTGATTAATCGAAGGCTTTTTCGATATTATTATCTATATTATTATTATTACATACCTACGTATATAATAAAATGTTTGAAAAGTGTTGTTCGTTTTTAACTAACGAAAGGTCAGACCGAATTAGGTCCAATTTTTTAGGGTTTGTTCGTATGGTCGTGTAGATGGTTTATTTTATAGTTTGCTCGACGATTGACGCGTTCGTGAGTAAGGCCGCAATTATAGTGGAAGCAAATCTGAATCTGAAGCGTAAGCTGTCATGTATAATATTTGTTGTTGCGAAAATATAACAACACATGACAGCTTACGCTTCAGCTTCAGCTTTGCTTCCACTATAATTGCGGCCTAATGGAGAAATTCTTAGTTTAAAACCCGACGTATGAGCAATGTTATTAAAAAAAAAAACTGTAGGCAGTAACATTACGTATACGCCTTATTTAAAATCTTATTAATGAAGTGGAATCAAAGTGTATTTAAATACAAAAGGTATCAAGCATGATACAAGAAAACAAGATAGCGCCACTTCAGTACCGCTATTTGGAGGCTTCTCTCTGAGAGCCGAAAATTGAGTTTGTGACGTCACTGAGCGAGAAATTGTATGTTGTTGCCCATGCTATTCAAGAAAAGCAAGAAGCCGAGTTTAGACGATGGGAGAGAACAACAACAACGAATGCGATTTTGAGTTTGTGACGTTTCCCTTCAGAGTGGGTACTTGTTTTTTGTACATGAGTATCGAAGAGAGTAAGAATGCGTGAGACGAGAGAAAGCAGAGAGAGAGAGAGAGAGAGATGAGAGAGAGAGCGATTAGATGCGGAGAGACTAAGGAGAAAGAGCGTAGAGAAATTGAGGGTAGACAAAGAGACGAGATGAGAGAGTGAGGTAGGCGAAAGAGATGCTAGTGAGAAATCAGGGAAAGAAAGTGAGAAGCCAGAAGGAGAGTGAGTAAGATGAGATGATATGATGAGAGAGAGAGTTTGAGAGTAGCAGAGTATATGATGAAGAGAGAGAGAGAGAGTTGAGAGAGTGTCGTTTAAGAAGAAGAGGAGAGAATGAGGAGAGTTTAGGAGAGTAGAGAGAGAGAGAGGTATTAGAGATGAGACGATGAGATTGAGAGGAGGCAGAGAGAAGGAGAGAGGAGCGAGAGAAGAAGCGAGAGAGATGGATTGAGAGAAGAACGAGAGAGAGAGCGAGCGAGAGTAGCTGAGAGAGCAAAATGAGCAAGGAGAGATGTAGTTAAAACGACGAGAGAGAGATGAAGAGAGAGAGGAGAGAGAGAGACGAGAGAGCTGATTGAAAGATAAGAGGGAAGAGAGGATAGAAGAGAGGAGAGAGAGAGAGAGAAGAGAAGAGAGAGCCTTAGACGCATGAGAGAGTTCGAGAGCAGAAATGAGTGAGAGCAGAGGAGAATGTGTAGTGCGAGAGAGAAAAGTAGAAGAGAGTAGAGGGAGAGCAAGAAAGAGAGCGATTGAGAGAGAGTCCCGAAGAGAGCGAGATGAGATTGACGAGAGAAGAGAGAAAGAGTGAGCGAGAAGAGAGAGAGAGAGAGAGCGAGAGAGAGCGAGAGAGAGAGAGAGAGAAGAGGGAGAAGAGGCGAAAGAGAGAGAGCGAGAGAGAGCGAGATAGAGAGAGAGAGAGACGGAGGAGAAGGGAGAGTAGCGAGAGATAGAGAGCGAGAGGAGTAGAGCGAGAGATAGAGAGCGAGAGATAGAGAGCGAGAGATGAGAGCGAGAGATAGAGAGCGAGAGATAGAGAGCGAGAGATAGAGAGCGAGAGATAGAGGAAAGCGAGAGATAGAGAGCGAGAGATAGAGAGCGACAGAGCGAGAGAGAGGAAGACAGAGGAAAACCGAGTGAGAGGGTTAGAGAAGGAACGAGAGGGTCCTTATTTCCTCTCTCTAGGGTATGAAGTTTCAGAGGGAGTTTCTGTTTATGCGGACCATAGCTGGCTTCTGGAATCTTATTTTAGGAAAAGCTCAAACTCCGTTCCGGAAAGCAAAGGTACATGTATAGGTACATACATACTTACGTGTCTACCAATTATTGTTCGCGACATAAAGTATACATACAAACATATATTGTATTTATATAAAGTATGTAGCATTCAAGAAATTGAGATCAACAGTATCCTGCTGGACGTCACTAGTGACTTTTTCTAATCCGACGAAGACAAAGTCATCCAGGAAGTCCCTATCAGTTCGTGTACAAATGTCATACAAAATGTCCTACGAATTGTCATGCATACCGGCTCCAAAGTCACCCTGACATCACTGATTTCGTCAGCGGGACTTTTCCTGCTGGGAGGATATTGTATACTATATATGTACTTATGTATGTATGTGAGCAGATGATTAAGTTTGCATACATATAGCACATTACGAGTCATCATGCTCACCCTCAAAACCCTTCGTACCTCTGTCCCTATCTCATTTTCTTACTTGCCTTCAAGAGTTCGTACAACTCAATATCGTTTGGCTGCACTCCGACATAAGCTGCAATTGGCTTAAGTAGAATGTTGCTAGGTGAAGGTCGACGACACACGCATTCTAACTACGCAGTCTTGTGCTTACGCTGCAGTAATTTTGAAAATAGGTTGCTTAACGTGACTACCCACGTCACCAGAAACAAATTATCATAGTTGGAATGAATATAAAGATTGCAGGATTATCGGACAATTTCCTGCGCGGAGTCACTAGTGACTTTTTCTAATCCCACGAAAACAAAGTCACCCAGGAAGTCCCTATCAGTTCGTGCACAAATGTCATACAAAGTGTCCTACGAATTGTCATGCATACCGGCTCCAAAGTCACCCTGACATCACTGATTTTGTTAGGGGGACTTTTTCTGCTGGGTTGCTTATGTTTGTGTTTGTTTTGTGATGATAATTGTGTGATGGAAACTTTATCATTAGCTAACCCAGCTTTTGAATTTTTTTTTATCCAATATTGTAAAAGATTTTCCAAAACTTAAGGACCCAAAGGCACTTAAGTTCTGACCACTTTATATCTCGGTTAATTTCCCTTTCGGTAATCGCTCGTTCAAAACGGAATCCTTGATGAAGTCTTGAACGACATCGTTATTAGTAAAAACTCAAACATCGCTGTCATATGCATGTGCAAAGTAATATTTAATAAAGCAGGCTAAAGATTTTAACGAATATTTATAGACTAGACTATTAATCGATAGTAAAAACAAAAATTCTATCGTGCAATCGTGAGTTTGTCGCCTTTGTGAAATAAATCGCATTAGGAAAGTTAAAAAAACAAGAGAAAACTTTTTTCATTAGTTGAGAAATTTTCTCTTTATTTCATCGAACACCAAAAAGCACTTTTACAAATGTAGTTAAGTATATACATTGACAATATATAATTAAATTTATTTGAATATATTTATTTACAAATAAGTTTTAGTAATTTGAGTTGACAGCCATTCGCAGAGATTGCATTCTCGTGGCTCGTGATTGAAATTACAAAAGTTGGTACAACTTTTTTTTTTTTAATGATTATTGAAATTATTGTAACTTGGCGTGTGAAATTCGCTATGCAAACATTTAGGCTACTCACAAGTTGTGCCAAAAACCCGTTGAAGGGGGGCAACGTTGTTTTTTTTTTTTTTGTTTTAAGCTGGATTTTTAAGAATTTTTCTAACTATAAAACACTGTTGGTATATTTTTTTAAATTTTTTATTCAATTACATTTAATATTTAATAACGCAACATGCGAAGAAAAATCCAAAGAAATTTTTGGTTTGAAAATATGAAGAGATAACGGGGTTATTGCAGTTCTCTGCCGGTATCTTGGCGAAATTCGTTTTTGCGGTGACCGCGATTCGTCAGCTCTAGATTATCCGAAATCAAAAAATCAGATTGTTTTGATTGGTTAACTAGTTTCTCTTCCAATTGATTTCTATTAGAGGGCTGCATAAATGCATTCATATGAGGCAACAAGACATTTGGCGATAGCACAATTAATTACGTTCTAATCTTCTACATTTTTAGATTGAATAAATACAAACAGCAATACCTACTCACAAACTAGTTCGAGTAGAATAGCAATTGAGAGCAAATGATTAATTACTGGTTAAATGAGCGGCAAATACTTCGGATAAAAAGTAATTGTAGGTATCATTGAGAGCTTTAATAAGATTAACTTTTGTTTTTTAAAATTATTTAATTCCTTTTGTGTAAAATTTTGGATGTCAAATTCGTTATTCTATCAAATTTTGATTCTATTTTTAATTTTAACAGCCTTATTTATAAATATAATAAAATTTTTTTCATACCAATGTTGGTGAGCGAACGTAGTTATGTACATACCACGTGCGATTCACTCAATACTCTAATACTATAAGTACTTGGAGTGATCTTTAAGTGATAGAATCATTTGTAACGATATTGCCAATTTATAACTGTACCCGCAGAGCGTAATTACAAATACTATTTGACTCGACAAAAACAATTCCTTGTAGTATTTGTTCTTGTAATTTATAAATTATGTTTTGAGCGTATTTATCGCGATTTTTTCTTTATTTGTGTTGCACTATAGGAAATGTACCTGAAAATATGGAAAAAGTAAATGCATTTGTGCAGCCCTCTAAATTTCTATATCTATTTTAATTATATATTTTTTTAAATTATTTTAAAAGTTATTTTTGAATAAGATTGACACTGATTTAAATACGCAAACAAATTCACTTTGTAGTTATTTGTATGTAGAGCATGTGTAAATATTTCTGGGGTTGACCGGCAAAACGTCAATTTTTTTTTTTTTTGTCTAGCAAAAATCGACTTACGTGACCATTTTCATGGAAAAACAGCTATAACTATCGGCACAACGACATTAAGAGAAAGCATTTTTACACATTAAAGATAGCATTTAACCCTTTTTATGCCGGGTTTTCGATTTGTCGACACAAAATCAACGGCTATTTGTTGATGTCGACTCAAAATGGGTTAAAATTCATAGAAGATACCATAAACTGTGCCTGGTTGAATGAAACAGATTTCTCTTTCTAGTTTAATTGCTAAATTGCTTGTCTAAAAATTTGTAGGTACAGTCAAACTTCCATAACTTGAACCAACATTATCCAAAGAAATAGTTCGAGTTATAGACTTCGAGTTGGGGAAACGAAATTTCATATAAAATATTCGCTATTGCTACCCGATTCAGTTCGAGTTTTTGAAAATTCGAGTTTTAGAAGTTCGACTGTACCTACATTTGAAAACGATTTTTTCGTAAAACCGAAAAGTGGAATTAAGTCGTATTGCCGGTCAGACAAAGATGGGCTCGCTTAGTAGTTTTGTTTCTCGGAATCGTGGTCACCGACTTTAAAAACTACCAAAACTTTTGATCAATTTTACACATTATTCTTGAGATAATTATATACATTCAACATATAGATATGTAGATACTAGAAAAAAAAATCCACTGAATGTTAACGAATTAATAAAAACTATTTTTATTTTTATAATTTGAGCCTCGCTCCACGGCTAAAATAACTGTCCTTTTATGTGTTTCTTGATCATATAACAATCGATTACTTAAAGTCGATAAATTATATTTTCGACTT